>BSCZ01000732.1:44453-63420 GCA_027924225.1 Bjerkandera adusta
GCGACCCTGATCTCATCTACGCGCAGGAGCTCGAGGAGGCCGCCGCCGCGCGGCGGTAACCCCATCCCTACCCATCCACCACGCCTCGCCTCGCCCGCACGACTCACGAACACAGAAACAGGAGGTTTTCTAGACGAACGCTTTGCCTTGATCCTTTGACGTCTGATAGAGACGAATGCTCTCGAGGACGCGCCGTGGACGGTGTAGTTCGGCGAATCCTAAAATTATACAGAATGTAGCCCGGAAACAGTTGTAATGTAATCTACTCATCATCCCTTGCCCGTCGTTACTGTCGGTTGTACATATAACGAGAACGCGCCTACGCGCATGATTTTTATCCACATGAATGGACTTTTTCTTTTGTGGTTTTGTGAGACTTGGAAGGTTTCGAATTGCGGACGAAAGACCAAGTACGCACGGCCAGCAGTTGTTTGCATACAAGCACAGCACAGCACTACCCACAACTCATGAACACATATGAAGAACAGAGGAACGTCGGCCCGACAACGCTACCACCAATGGTATGATTCCCGTGGAAGAGGCCCAGTGGCATCCGGATCGATGAGCCAGGACCCGCCCTTTGTGCCTTTCTTGATGCGCAGAAGTTTGTGTTCGTCCACGACGCTGAAGATTTTCCTCAAGAGAGCCCTTGGCCAGTCGTACGGGTCCTCCCGCGCCTCTGGTGAGGTGTGGTACACGACGAACAGAGATCGCAGGTGCAGCCTCCTCGCGCATGCTACGAGACACGCGTTCATGCGCGGGCACTGGGAATGCCGGTCGAGCTCCGCGAGGTCGTCGTCGTATATCTCGATAGGGGGCATCCGGAGGTGGATCTTGAACTCACGCAGCTTCTCGAGGCCCATCATGCTGGATGCGACAGACGCGATGAGTTGCCAGGTGTCGCCAGGCCGGTCCCACAGAGTCTCTGGAAACTCCATGGCGAACGTCTCCAGGTTTGTGCACGGGGAGATGTCGAAAGTGTATTGTCCGTCCGCTGTGAGTGTTCGCATCAGTTTGGTATGAACAAACGGAGTACAGGTCATGAAGATGTACATACTTTTGCCGCTGTGGACACGAAGGTGTTTGAGATTATGTCCCATGTCGCGGAGATATTTGTTGTAGGTGGGCAGTTCGGCGCTCTTCGATAGTATCAGGACCAGGTTGCGGACGTTGAGCCCGAGGAAGTGCCGGGGAAGGCGGGTTGTATAGGGGACATGGTGCAGTGCGAGGGTGTCGAGTTGGGCAAATAGGATGCTGCCTACATTTGCGCGAGAGACTTTCATGCCTGGGGCCGCGATTTGAAGAGCCTTGGTCTTGACCCAACTGCTGAGTACCGGGAGAAGCGGAGGAATCGTGTGGTGGTCCAGATAGGTGCCAGCGTACGGGTAGGATATCGACAGCTGCTTGAGCGGGATGAGTGGAGTGTCAGGGGACTCTGGGACGGGTCCCGTGTCTGTGGTCTGCAGAAATATGTCACGTAGACGAAGGGTGTGTAGGTGCGGCAAAGCTCGGAGTATGGAAAACAGAAGTGACGGCGGAATGAGCTGTGCTGGCCGGTCGTAGTAGCGCGTTGCCCGGCGAGCCGGACTACGGGCTTCCAAGCGTACATCTGTGGGCAGAGAATTCATTAAATATGTTTGAGAGCAGCTGCAAGGGTACCAACCGTGGGGATAGCAGCGCAAGCTCAGCCGTTGTATCTGTGCAGCTCTGTCGGGGTAACTCCGCAAGAACTCACCCAGGTTGAGTAGGGTTTTACATGGCTCGTTCAAGCACACCCACTCGTTCCCGTAGCTTGTCTCTCGTCGGAATCTCCGCCATCTCCCGGTGTCGAGGGTCTCCCAGCTTGGGTCAATTTCACCCGGCGTAAATGAGTACAGAATGTTGCGGAAAATATGACGTCTCGAGAGACTGTACCAGGGGCGACAGACAAGAGAGGCTGCGTAGAGGTCCTCCTTTGGTCTCGCGTCATCGCATCCGACGCGCTCCCACTCGCCATCTGGCGGAGCTAGCTCCTGAAGGATGATGTCGACAATGTCGCCGTTTAGAACATGTGCGTTTTCCGTACTGCTGCGTGCATGAGTGTGAGAGCGTCGCACTATTAAGGCATGCTCCGGATTGGCGCACCGCTGCATAGTTGACAACCTGAATCCTGAATGGCAATTTGAGAAGTGGGGCAATGAGTGACAAGCCTATGAGGAGGACAGATAAAAAAATACACACCCCTATGCTGAAAAATCCAGGTAGATGTCCAGAGGGACCTGGCACTCGCCCTCGAAATTACTATATTGAGTAATATCACGTGGCAATTTAAACATACCGGAATTCCCAAACATTGCTATGTTTATTGATACGGGAAAGCATGTGCCACCCATGAATAAAAAGCACCAGAGCGTTCCGTGGATCCGTCCTCTACATACGGATAAGACGCCTACTGTACTCGTTCATAGGCAAGTCACATTTAACTTACCATGAAGTTGTCAAAATCCGACTGCAAAACGCGCAATTCATGTCGAGTGTTTACAATTTAGAATTGGGTTTCCTTACACCTCGAATGACAGCACAGGAAGTTGCTACGCATGTCGAACATCATGCGACTACAGAGGAACACTCTCGAAGCGGTTTGGGCTGGGCGAGCCGACATCGCCGAGACTCAACCCAGGCGGACGGTGCGGGCGCAACGGCGCGACCTACGATAACGACCGACATCAGTACCCGAGGGAGCAGATCGAGAGAGAGGCCCTTTGATAGGCACCGTCGCGACATACCGTGGGAAGAGCTTGTGGTTGCGGCTGGGCTTGTGTTGGCGTGCGCGCTCGGTCGTTGTGGTAGTAGTAATCATCCAACACGCTCGCGTCGTCTTCGGGGGACTGCTCGTGACGCAGGCTTAATGGGGACCGCGGAGGATCGTTGTGCTGCGGCACGGGCATGTTCAGCTGCGGGGGCGGGATGGAGATCTGCGGGAGCGTCGGGACTGGCGGTGCCTCCTCGCGGCCTCGCATAGGGCTAGCTGTGAAGGACTGTTGTGACCACCGCGACGCGAACGACTTGGCGGTGAAGCGGTTCGACTTGTTGTGAGGGATGGCCTCCTCAGCTGGGTAGTCTTCCGCCTTCATCTCGCCTTTCTCGAGATCCATAGGGCGCTGGATAGGGAACACGGGGGAGAAGTCATCACCACCACCTTGCTCAGCTGCTTTCTTGGCGCGCCGCTTCTTGCACTGTTTCACCAGGAAGACTGCGATGAGCAGCAGGGAGATGAAGCCCACGATGCTCGCAACTACGATGCCGACGATCACTGTCTTCGGCATCGGCTTGGAAGCAGAGCCAGAGGTGTCGTTGGCTCTGCAACAAATTCAGCGACGCGTTAACGTGCAAAACAACACAGACTTACGCGTTGGCGTTGACATGGAATTTGCCTGTGGTTGCTGCAGCGTGGTTTCCGTCCTTCGTGTCGGACTTGCCAGCATCCTTCGATTTCTCACCAGTAGCCCTATAGACCACGACATGGTCTAAGTCGAAGTAGCCACTGCCAACATGAATCGACAGGTCGTGGTTCCCAGATTTGATGTTGTCGGCGAAGTACTGTGAAAGGTAGATGAGTACGTGATATGAATAGTTTTAGAGCATTGCGATGATGTAGAATCTTCCCAAATGGCGCGACGCTGCTGTGGCAATTCGCCGCGCCACCTAGAGATGTTTGCTGGATGACATCCCAGTTTTCGAGATCTCCGCTGACCCCCCGCCTGTCACGATGCTCTTTCACAAAATACTCACAAGAAGATTCTAAGAGATATTTTAGCAGCAAGATCAGCGAGATAACACTTCTGCACACACCTGAGCGTGGTACATCCGAACACCCCCGCTAGCACCATTGAACTTGCTCGACTTCCCATCCAGCACAACCGTGTAGTCGCCGTGGTCGAAATTTGAACCGCCGTAGACAGCAATCGCGTCGCCCGTGAAGCTCAGTTTCGCCTGTGCATCATGTGCCTGGGTGAAGCTGTGACACAATTGAGCGCCGCCACCAAATCACGAACAAATGCGACTTACTGAGTGCTTCCGCTTCGGAACTGCTGACCATCGGCTTTCGACCATGTTGACGCGGAGGGCTGGTATGAGATGGCCGCGTCGGTGTCCTCGAGGGTGACGTGCGACACTTGCTGGCTGCGTCCAAGGTCAGCTTCCCGCGTGGCATCAACGCGGATGATAGAACAGATCACGCACCCCTTGTCGCCGATCTGCGTCTCGAAGATGAGCGAGTCGAAATCGACGTAACCATCGCCCTCGTTGCGGAACACCGCCGTGTGCTCGCCCATGCTCATGTTCGCATGTCCCCCGAGGGCTTGGTCGAAGATGGCGTTTGAGGATGACGCGCTTCCGTTGACCACGGAGTGCCCGTCGACGGAGAGCGAGTATTTGCCGTATCCTGGCCGCTTTGCGCCGTAGAACCAGACGCCGGTGCCGTTGAACTTGAAGGTTACGGAGGCCCCTGCGATGTTGGTCGCATGGAACGAGGCGTTCGTGTTGCTTGAGGTGAACTGATCGCCCGCAGGTGTGTCAAGCCATGACGTCGTGTACGAAATTAGAGGAGAACTATGTTGAACTGGGGCAGGCAGGTAAGACGACTTCAGCGCGAGTAGAACGGCCTCGACTCACCAGTAACGTTAAAAGAAGCCATCAATGCCACAGACCCAGCTGGACGAAATAAAAGAAGGAATGGAAGAAGAAGAAAAAGCAAATCCGCCCAGCGGAGAGAAAGAAAAGGACGTGAAGGTCGTCAGACGTCGAGGGAGGATGACCGCCGAGTAGAAAGGGCATCATGGAGGGGGGCGCGGGCCTTAAGTATCATCATTGAACCGCCCGTCCGGATCAAAGGGTCGTGGAGAGCTCTGCTGCTGTTGCGCTCTGCCACAGCCTCTTCGTCTGTTTCATGATGATTTTGATCAACCTTGTGCGCGAGATAAGTTGCACTAAATTGCGGTCACCAGATGACGGTTTGTTCCACGCAGGACTGTGTAAGGGGACGTACGGTCAGGCTCCGTGTCGAGGAGGGATGTCGAGGACGGGCGGGAATTATGAAGCTGCTGCCGATCGCGTGTTTCACGCGAACACAGCTTGCGATCAAGCCACTGTTTATGACGTTCATTCTTCATCTACGATGGGCTGCTGACGCGCTGGGAAGGGGATGGTGCAAAAAGCTGACACCACGAGGATATCTTGAGCTTGAGCTCCATCCTCGAGCGAGAAGTTTACGACGTGGACGAAGCAAGGTCGGCTTCACCTCGGGAAGGCTCGGTGAGGTCCTTCCTATCTTAGCATGAACGTGAGGTAAGGATTGGTCGTCTCAAAGTACATACTGAAGTATTTATTGATGCAGTGCTTGTGTCTGGAATTTTGAAGCTTCTCTGGGACGTGTGTTGCTCAATTTTTGGGTCAACTAGGTAATTTATGCAGAGAGACGAGCTGAACCGTAACTTTATCTGTACACTGCCGCACATGCAGTGCATTAGCGTTGGCGCTTGAGAGCAAAGCCTTTGGATCAGAACTATCGGTGCCCGGTATGCATCTGCCGAGGGCTTGGATTGCTCTTGAAGGAGGACTGCATGAAGGAGGACTACAGACTAGGATATGGGTCCGAATAAGTTAAGTGACCAGCAGCGTCGCGCCTTTGATGGCGTCCCGGCGCCTACGCGCTCAAAGCCTAATACAGCCCCACGTTGTCCTTTGTCTCTACACCGCCGCCTCCTTGGACCAAACCACCACCTTCGAGCAACGCAAGTGAGGCAAAATGCCTCCTAGAGCTGCAGCCGCGAGCTCTAGGCCCGCAAAGCTCTCCGAATCGCGCGCCGTTGTCCCTATTGGTCCGCGGGAGGTCGTCCGCTCGAGGAGAAATCAACTGGCCACTAAGCGAGACGAGTGGGGAAACAAGCCTAGCACAATCAAGGCGGTCACAATTCGCAATGGAAAGCATGGGACGATGGGTACAGGAGAGCTAGTGTCAACCAAGATTCGAATGAGTGGAAGAGAGAAACTTGAGCTCCTAGCCGGTCGGTCGCTTGCCAAAACGCCCACGAGTGCCCTCTTACACTTCTAGATCTGCAGAGGACTTAGAGAGCCGTTACTCCCAAGCCGTGATTGTCCCCTATACGTCCAGCAAGGCTATCGCGATCGCAGATTCGCAATTCACGAGTACGATATTCCGGAGCTTGACTGGGTTGGTGTTGAAGGGTGTTTCTTCCAGACTATTTGGACGATATTCAGAACCTTCAAGATGCTGATCTGTTCAAGGACATCGTCGAAGCAGAAGTTCTCGCCCTCAAACCGCACCACGTGAGTGGTGGCGGGAAGAAGGCTAAACAGCCTCCGGATCCCCTCCAGAATCCCGACTTTATAGCCAAAACCCTGTCCCTGAGGTTGCTTTCGTGCTTTGCGGATTCGCTCGCCCGCTGATTCCTTTCTAGGATACATAACTCGTACATGCTTGCTTCGGCATGGAGAATTTTGGGGCAGATGTTAACAGACATTCAAGACATAACCGACGGCGAAGTTCGAGTTCATCTGAAAAATGACGCTGAATTCCGCAACAAGTACCTCGTCCTCTATCATCTTGCCACTACTATCGTGGAAATTACTCAGTCGAGGTTTTCTGTGCTTGCTAAGTCCGCGCGTACGCGTCTACTCAGTTGCTTCTCACCCTATTGTTCTCACACAGCCTCCAACAGCGCATTGGAACCAGTTCTTCAAAGAGAACCCTAACAAGGGACCTGGACAGGATCAGGAATATGTCTTTGACTGGGAGCATCTCAAGCGTGTGCACAAGTCGTACATTGACTCGATCGTCGTCGAGATTGGTCTTCCGGGATCTCCAATTCCTAAAGGAGTGTTGCTCCACATTCTGCGTGACGCCGTTGACGAAACCCCCAAGGATGCGAAACTTTTCCCGCAGCTTCTTTGGGATGCATTGGGTGATCTATCAGTAAGTCTCTCGTGTGCACTGTATAGTAGTGGTACGCGCTGTTCAGGCCCGGTCATATTGAATGTCATTCGCAGATCGCAGTGCAGTTGCTTGATCTACTCGAGTCGCCGATTTTGGATGAGGAGGGGCAAGCCTGGAAGAAGGATCACCCCAAGATGCCTGACGACTATGAAGCTTGGGTAGATGCACAGCTATTTTCTGAAAATGCTTGCAAGGAGTACGCCACATTCAAGGATCAATTGTCACCGTGGGCCATGACTATCGGCCAACAACAAGTCGACACCATCTGGAAATATATCAACCTCGTACGCCTCTCACCCACCCAGCTGCTACAGTAGCTCATTTAGTGCGTTGTAGAATTATCAAGGCGTGTGTGGCAAGTCCATCGATGAACTATGGCTACTCTCGGACATCAAGAAACGCGCGCCAGCTTGGTTCGCCAAGCCGCCGCCCAAGGAAGGCGAAGGGAAGAAGGCCGACTACGACAGCGATGATAACGCCAAATCTAAGACGGTGGCAAAGTCGAGCGGTGTCAAGGGCGGTGCCACTAAGCCCAACAAGAAATTACCAGCTCTCAAAGATGGTAATGAAAGCGACGGGTCCATGCCCTCCCTGCAGACTGTGTCTGACTCTTCGGAGGACGACTTCAACTTCGAAAGTGATACCGAAGACGACGAGTCTGAAGAGGAGGATTCTGATGACGAGTCTGAATTCGACGAGGAGATGGAGGACCATGTTCGCGAGTTGATTCGTGACGCGATGGACATCGCCATGGTCGACCCCGACTTTACGAATCCTAGGAGCCAGGCCCAGTTGTTCGAGGACATGGCGAACGACAAGAAGGATAACAATCCTTTCATCAAGCTGTTGGGCTCTCTTCGAGGTATATACTCCATACCGGTTCGGCGTTGCGATATTGTGCCAACCTTTTCTATTACAGGTCGCTTGTTTTCCGGGACCGGCGCCATGAAGGCTGCCAATCGAGCTGAGCCACGCAGCCCGTACAGCGGTCCTAAGCCTCCAGCTTCAGCCTACAAGCCTGCGCCTCCTCCGCCGCCGCCTAAAGCCAAGACTAAGCCCAAGCCGCCCCCGTCGAAGACCACCAAAGGTTAATTTTCCAATGAATAATTCAAAGACGGTCTAATACAATGTTTGCCACAGCCACGCAGCCTAAGAGTCAGGCAGCCACGGTCGAGGACGGTTCCGACGACGAAGAGCCCACGGCAGCGAAGAAGAAAAAGAAGAAGAAACCGAAGAAGAAGAAGAAACCCGCCGCCAGTGGTGCTGAGGCCCAGGACGTGGAAGCCGAGCCTGAAGCAGAACCTGAACCTGAACCCGAGCCAGCTCCCGTACCCGCAGCGTCGCCGCCCACGAGCCCGCAGAAGAACAAGAAGAACAAGGCGCCGTCCGTCAGGAGTACAGCGTCTTCGACCACTGTCGCGCCGTCCACGGCCTCTACCATCACACTGCCGCTCCCCACCGAGCAAACCGCTCAGTCCGCTCGTAGCTACCTCCGCGACGTAGGGTTAGATTCTGAGAAGACGAAGCTGAAGACTCGGGCGGACCATGGCAACCTCACGACGATTGCAGAGCGCAAGGGGTTCTTCTCACGTTTCACGCGCGAGAAAGCCGAAAAGTCGCAAGTGGACGAGGACGCGAAGCATGGCATGTTCGAGCAGCTCACCAAGAAGGCCAAGACGTACATGCACCAGATCTTGAACACCCCCGAAGACGAGAAGCGCGGCCTCGCGCCCATGAAGTGGGAGCATTTCTGCAGGGTTTGTGCATCTTCGGGCTGCGTTTCCGATACGTGTATTGACGTGATTGTAGGTCATGACGGAGATGGGCTTCGTGGTGAACGAGTCTACTGCGGGCTCTAGTGTGCGTTTCGAGCCTCAGAATGGGCGTGACCACGTAAGTCGCGTGAATTGATTTTTTGGCAGCAGCTGACAACTTCTTGACTTGTCTCTCAGCCTATCTCTTTCCACAAGCGTAAGGACGAAGTCTCCTGCTTTGATGGACTTGAACTTACAATTTTATCCAATAGCGCATCCTGATCCGACCATCCAGCCTGTCATGCTCAAGCAGTTTGGTAAACGCTTGAAACGGCAGTATGGCTGGTCTGAAGACGACTTCTACAAGAGAATGTCCTGAACACCTTTCAACTTTGACTGCTGCTCTTTCTCTCTCTCTAGTTCTTGCTGACTCGCCAAAGCTGATGAAAGAAGTGTATCCGTAGCTTTTTACGCTAGTCGTAGTCTGTATGTGAAACCAACAATTGTGTTTGTTTGAATGAATATGTTGTTACCATTACTACTGTTTTCAAACGACAGGACCGGCGAGGGCGAGTTTCCTTCGTTCCAGAATGGGTGGGTACGTGTGGGGCGTGGTGAATCAGCTGTGTGTCTCTCTTCTCATTAGCCACGCTGATGACCTCTTTCCCTTCGAAAGCATCAGTGATATGGTCGAATATCAACAAAGAACGGTCGGGCGTGAGTGATTGAGCGAACAGTCGTAAGTATCTGAAAATGGCAATGATGCGCCTCGTCTAGCGCATCAATGCGCAAGAACGGGCGCTTATAGAGGTGTAGCTGCCCGATTTGGAACTGGAGATTTAGACATGTCTGCTCGTCCTCCGCCTGCACGTCCCCACATCGGCCTCAACCCCTCCAATCGCTTCGGCACCTACTCGATCTCAGACTGGGGCGAGGACGATGCTTGGGACAGCGCCTCCGACGAGGAGGCCAGTGCCGCCGCACCGTGGAAGGGTCCCCGCCGACAGTCGTCCACGTCGACCGCCCCAAAGCCCGTCCCTAAGTCCAAGGCAAACAGCTCGTCCAGCACGCTAGCCTCGTCATACACCCACGTCAATGCCCCCAGCCCGAGCTCGTACCCACCACGCACGGAGCAGCCGATTCCCGCGAAGCAGGGGTGGACGATCGTCCGCACCGCTTCCTCCTCCGCACATGCCCCTTCCGACGCCCGTGAAACCCCGCGTGAGCACAGCGATGACCATACGGAGCACGAGGGCGAGGGCGATCTTATCCTCGGCGAGATGGACACAGAAGAGGTCCCTGCAGTCGAGCAACACCCCGACCTTCCACCGCCGACGAAGCAGAGGCACGGCCAAGGCGTCGTGCGAGAGGATATCGAGGAGATTGTCAAGGGTACTACTCTCTTGTGCATGTACTCGCGCCGCTCGCCTCTCACACTCTCCTAGATCCGCTTCACCTCGTCCACCAGAAGTCGCGGAGGAATGCCGCAAAGGACGCCGCAGGGGACGGCTCGGAGAAGCTGATGAGGGAACGCTCAATTCGCTCGAATCGTAGGCAGAAGTTTGTGGATTGTGTCACTGGCGAGGACGTCAGCATGGGTGCGACCATTACGTCTATCGTTCCTCTGGACTTCGTTCACAACCTCTGTAGCGCAACTCCGCAAGCTCTCATGGAATGGGGTACCGGACGATCTTCGTTCTATAGCTTGGCCATTGTTGCTTGTAGGGTTCTATACCTAGAGCCCGTTGCGTCGACTAATGTTTCGCATAGGGCTATCTTCCACTCCCAGCGCCATTGCGAATATCTACTCTGGCCCGCAAACGTTCCGAATACCTCAACCTTGTCGAACTCGCCTTTGCGAGGAATCGGGAAGGCCTCGACCAACAAATATGGCATCAGATTGAGATCGATGTCCCCCGGACAAGGCCAGGTGTTCGTTTATGGATGCACGCTTCAACACAACGGGTGAGTATACCTTAAATGGTCTGGGTGCTGTAGCTGAGCCCCCTCCAGAGTTTGGAGCGAATATTGTATGTCTGGGCTATTCGCCATCCTGCGAGTGGATACGTGCAAGGCATAAATGACCTTGTCACGCCATTCTTCCAAGTTTTCCTTTCCGCCTACATCGGTATGTCTGTAATTTTGTTCGCGTCCCGTCTGTTCCTGACCTCTATGATAGACTCTGATCCAGAAGAGTTTGACCCTGCGTACTTGCCACCTCAAGCCCTGAATGCTATCGAAGCAGACTCCTTCTGGTGTTTATCAAGGCTTCTCGACGGGATACAAGACAACTATATCGCTGGACAACCTGGGATACACCGGAGCGTCAAGCGTATGGCTGAGCTGGTCGCTCGGATCGATCGTACGATTCTATTATATTCAACACAATGCATACTCTAAACCACGCCGTTCTCTAGCACCCCTTGCGGCACATCTTGATTCAGAAAACGTCGAATTCATGCAATTTGCGTTTCGATGGATGAATTGTCTCTTAATGCGCGAAATCAGCGTCGAGAATACTATCCGCATGTGGGATACATATCTCGTACGTCTTGGGGCTAGATCCGGCTTGAACTACCGTACTCACCATACTTCGGGACTAGGCCGAAGGTCCCGACGCATTTTCCCAGTTTCACCTCTACGTCTGCTCCGCGTTTCTGGTCAGATGGAGCAAGAAGCTCAAGGAGATGGATTTCCAGGTGCGCTTCTCATGATTCCATGTGATGTGGTTCGGTGTCACTAACGTTCAACATCCAGGGTATCATCATGTTCCTCCAGTCGCTTCCGACACAAGGCTGGTCCGACCACGAAATTGAACTCCTCCTTAGCGAGGCGTTCGTCCACTACTCAACGTGGCACAACGCGCAAAGCCACTTCGGCAAATAGCACACAACCCCAAAGCGAACAAGTGTACATTTTCATCATGCCTTGTATCCCGCGGCGGACGGTATTTATTCAGTCAAGACAGATTTTCGGAACCATGCTCTCACGACTCAGCAATAATAGGATTCAAGAGCAAGATGGTGGATGAGCATTGCGAGGCGGGGACCCTAGCATATATGTGCAGATAAACATGTCGCGCATTCAAACGTGGTGCATGGGCCTATTGTACTATGAGAGCAGAGCATATATGCAGGGTGAATCAGTCCGATGACTTCGCCTTCACAAATTCGATCTCCCGGTCGAGCGCGGCCTTGAGCTCGCCGGCCATGGCCTCCGTCTTCACTCGGATCTTGTACGGTACAGAAGTGCCGTCGTCGTGTCCCATGAATGAGACGACGTTCTTGGCCACGGAGGGGTCCATGGCCTTGTAGATGTTGAAATTCTGGGGCGTTACCAGTCAGACTATGGGCGTCAGGCTCATGGGGGGCAAGACATACTATGACAATTTTGCCCGTACTGCTGTTCCGGAGCAGTAACCGGCGATTGTCGCTTTCTTTGTGGGCCTTCACCTTGAGCAGTCCTAAAATGATGATCGTCAGAGGGCACATATAAGCCTAGCAAAGGCCCGCGTACCGACGCCAAAGTCTGTCCATGTCTGACTGCCGTCGTCTTTCTTGGTCAGCTTGAACACCTTCGCTCGTATCTGGTGGCTTGTCTCTTCGTCCTCCTCGCCCTCGCCATCTGCGTCATGCACGTTCGAGGACAGCTTCATGGGAGGCGCATCCTCATCCGCCGCCGCAGCTTCACCCGCCTCAGCTGGCGCCGCGGGCGCAGCCGAGGGAGCTGGCCACGAGAACGCCGACGAGGACGACGCTGCCGGCTTCGTATCGTCTGATTTCGACAAGTTACCAAAGCCAAAGCCAACTGGCTTCCCACCAAAGCCGCCGCTGCCTCCCCCGAACGCAAAGCCACTGCTCGATGCGCCAACGCCAAACAGAGATGCCGATGGCGGCGGGTGCTTGTCTGCGTTTTCCGTAGATGAAGAAGACGAGACACTACCACCGAACAGTGGCGCGGCTTTGGTGCTGCTTTCTGGAGAAGTCGTTACGCCGAACAGAGGGGTAGACGAGGAGGCCTTGTCTCCTCCCTTGGAGGAACCAGTCGAGCCGAACGGGCTGACGAAGGGGTTGTCGTCCGCGTGAAACCCATCCTTGGTTGCAGGTTTTGAACTGCCAGAGTCACCGAATAGCTTGCTCCCTCCTGTATTGGATCCGAAGAGATTGCTTCCAAAGACAGAGGGCGTAGAAGAGGAGCCAAATGCAGAACCACTGAAAGAGGACGTGGACGATGTCGATTCTGCGGGTTTGCTCGAGCTTGACGAACCTGAGGTGCTGCTGGCAAGCGGAGGGAAGGAGAAGACGGATTTTGCAGAAGAACCGGTATCCGTCGACTTGCTAGAGTCGAACTTGAAACCGCCGCCGCCGCTGGAAGAAGTGGTAGAAGTCGATGCAGCTGGCGGACCAAACCCTGAGAACGTAGCAGGGGGAGCGGGCATAGCTGGTGGAGGCTTCACCACGGCCGTGGACGATGAGGCAGGCGCTATGGCAAAGAAGGAGTTACTGGATGTCGAGGACCCGTTGGTCGAACTGCTAGGCCTTGTATCCGCAGCAGGAGTTGGCTTAGATTTCTTTTCATAATCTTCCTTCACGCCCGCTCTCAAAGTCTTATAGCGGTCATATGTTTCGGCAAGATCGAGGAAGGGGTCCTCGTCGACCGCCTTCTTAATCGCGTCAACGAACGCGACATTCAAGCCGCGCAGAGCTAGATAATACTGCTTCTCCGCCTTGAACTTCTCTTCCTCTTCCGGAGCTTCCTGGGGCTTGTGTGTACCGTTCACAGGCTTGGGCTCGGCCGAACTGCTTAGGAATGACGCGAATGTCTTTGTCGCATTGGAGGCGGTGGATGACACCGTGGGAGCGGAGATGGGGGTAGGTGTATACGCAGCGGTAGTCGTTGGTGTAGGAGATGAGCCAAAAAACGAAGTTGGCGCAGTAGAAGATGCTGCAATAGTTGCCGCAGGAGGAGAGGGTTCTAGTGCTGGCGCCGGCGCCGGCTTCGCTGCAGCGAAGGTGAATGGGGTTGCGCTACTTGTACCAAACCCTCCGAACCCTCCGAACCCAGCGAATTTTGGTGCTGTCGCAGCAGCTGGCGCGGCGGATGGCTGTTTATTGTGTCTGGACGTCAATGCCAACTTGAGCTGTTATGACATGGTCACGCACCTCAGGTGTACTCGAACCAGAAGGCGTGGTCGCTGCTGAGCGGCGAGGCAGCGCCCGAATTCTATCATCTCGTTAGCCTAACCTCCTGGTATTATTCTACGAATAACGTACTTTCGTGTTGCGAGGACAGTTTCCTCAGCCTTCTTGAAACCAGATCCAGGCCCATCCTCGCCCTTTGTGAATAATACGAATGTAAGAGTTAGTCCCATGAACATACGGAAAACACGCACATGATCCTCGTCGCTGTCGTCCTTTGTTAGCTGCCTGTCTGCGCCGCGCTTCATGGTGGGGACTGAGAGGGGGAGTGAGGGTGCTGGTCCACTGAGTGGCCGAACGCGAGGAGCGTGAAGGCGCGTGTCGGCGTCTCCGGGGCGGACCCCGCGAATGGAAACAGCCCGGGTCAGAATACGGGGCGACTCCGGCCGTTGTGTTACTGCGCCGTTCAATGTCGCCGGCCGAGACCGATAGAGTTAGTGTGGGCGTTTAATGAATAGTACTAGTGACCCCCCACGCAGTCAAACGCACAGATAGGCTCAGGCCGCCCGCCCGCCTCTGTCTCAACCCTCCATGTCCTCATCGTCGACCACTGCCTGCTCGCGCTCGCCGTCACCCTCGACTCCGGAAGGTTCAGACAATCTCGACCCAGCCATCACCCAAGAGGTCGTCAACGCCTGGTGTCACTCCCTGACTCAAGACGGCTACCTCATTTCTGACGACCAGTTCCTGTCCGCCGATAAGGAGGGGAGGGCACCGGCCCTAGACATTGGGGATTTGATCCAAGAAGATGCTTACGACGAGTACGTGAATAGCGGGCGTTTCGACGGGATGTCTGCTAATGAGTATTTTGCCTCTCCGGTTCGGCGACTACAGCATTCCTTCCAGCCACGAGACACATTCATCCTTTGTCCACCCGTCAACACAATCCTTTGCTTTTCCTATGGCAAGCGAGCCCCCGGCACTCAAAGCCCTAAAGCCCCTCTCCACCACGAAGCTGGTTCCTCCTCCTCCATCGCAAACTCGCCGAGAACCACCTCCAGCCTCTCTTCAGTCTGTCGTGTACCCTACAAAAGAGTCATGTTCGAAGTGTGTACCTTGGTTTCCTTTTCTTGGGGAAATCTCTGACGAGCGTCCGATAGCCTTCCCATCATGTTCCCGTCTATCCCGGAAGGCGGAACAAAGTCTCGGGTAGAGACGCAAATCCGCGTCACTGTTGACCTCGCCCACGCTAGCTCGTCTTCGGGGGAACCTCTCAAGTACGACCGCGTAGGTAGCTACAAGTGGCTGAGGTTACCCAAGGGTACGAGCACCAAGAGAAGAACACGGAAAGAAGGCAGAATAGGCGAGTCGCTTTCCGTTTACGGAGTCAATAGACTAACCACCCCACCAGATGCCGTCCCCGAGGACTCTCTCTATATGGTCACGGAGATTACCTGTGCCTCACCTCCATTCACCAAGGTGACTTGCTGCTCAAGCTGTCAAGGTCGCGAGGTAATGCACATCGTTTTGCAACTACACGAGCTGCACCTAACACGGGTTCACGCAGGCTAAGCGGGTCGAGAGGAAGTTGGCGGCGCGCGTTAGGCCGGCGCGGCCTGAAGAAGAGGATATCGAGGAAGCGCCCATTATTCCTGGAAGAGGCAAGCATGAAGATCCCTCGAAGCTCATCCAGTTCAACTGCCCCGAAGTTCTTGATTTTTCCTCGGGCACCGTCGTACTCCCTCTCCGCATTACCTGTTACTGCCGACACCATCGAGAGAAGACAGGCTTCAATGTCCACTTCACTATGTTCGACTCAGTGGGAAGGATTGTCGGGTCCGGAACAACCCGCCCCATTATGATCACAGACGACCACAAGAGCACTGGGGTCAACAAGTCGGCAACCGGCAGTGCTGACGCTTCTCCCCCCAACGGTTGGTCGGTCCGCAGTTCTGTGGAGCGCACGGACACGTTGCCTGTACCCTCGCTCAAGCGCAAGACTCGCGAGGATAGCCTGAGGGAGCGAACCCCAAAGAAGAGGCCAGCGAAGCCATACGACGGTAGACGCTCTGGTCCGCTGTCGCGCAAGACTAGCAACGGTAGCCTCAACTCAGGGGCAAATTCAGCCGTCGCCACGCGACCTTCCACACCCGCGTTGAGTCCAGACAGTAGCTCTCCCGGACCATTCAGCAAGAACGAACCTGGAAGTCCGGAATTTATCGATCCTTTCTCCAACGAATCCTCCTCCAGCCTCCTTCACTCTACTCTCGGATCACCCGTCGTTTCAAACCATGGACATGCGTTTGACGACATTCTCATGCCGCCCACAGGCGAATTCAACACGGACGACGTCGCTATGGACATCGCAGCGGAGGCTAACTTCCTTTCCCCAGACATATCCTCCGCCGTAGCATCCTCCATGCAGTCGCCAATTCCCATGGCTATGCCAGCACCACAGTCCCTCGATCTCACCCAATTCTTGTTTAATTCCGATCCCCCGCCACCCATACAGCCTATGCCTACTCCCAAGATCCATCGACTGATCCCGGCCACCGGTCCTACGTACGGCGGCATCGAGATCACTATCCTCGGTGCAAACTTCCACCATAATTTGCAGTTGAACTGCGTGTTTGGCGAAGCGCGCTCCACTTCGACTCAACGGTGGAGTGATAACACTCTCGTCTGTATGCTACCGCCGAGTCCCACCCCCGGCGTGGTAGCCGTGTGGTTCGAAGGGGTCCAGAGGGAAGAAGATGGCTCTCGACCTACCCTATTCGCGTATACAGACGAGTCAGACAGGGCTCTGTACGTATTTTTGCAATCTTACCTGCCTCGCGTCTGACAATGCCACCACAGGATGGAGCTTGCTCTTCAGGTTGTCGGTCTCAAGATGACGGGCAAGATCGAGGATGCTCGGGATGTCGCCATGCGAATTGTCAATACCACGGGGCCAGACAACATGAACACTACAGTCAACCCGAACGGCACCATGCAGATGTCTTCCGCTCATTGCTTTTCCACCGATCTTTTGGGTCTGCTCCGCTCGCGTTCCGTCGATACCAGCGACTTCGAGAAGCTGATATTGGACTTCCTCGCTGTCCTCGACACGCCTTTGACGGTGCCTACGCGCACCATTGAGTCCACCATCTCTCACCCCACAGCGAGCGGGCAGACGATGCTCCACCTCGCCACATTCCTTGGTTTCACTCGGCTCGTTTCGTTCCTAATCGACCACGGTATCGACATCGATGCTCGAGATAACAACGGCTTCACCGCGTTGCACTTCGCGGCTCTCAAGAACTCAACCAGCTGTGCTCGCCTACTGGTAGAGGCTGGCGCCGCCCTCGATATCGTCAACGCGCTCGGCAAGACACCGGCAGAGATCGCTCCTGTTGGGCTATTCGAAGACCTTTTCTTCGACGACCCATCGGCCGATGACGAAAGCGAGGGTACCTGCAGCTCCGAAGAAGAAGAGGAAGCCGCTTGGGGAGATGCTGAAGCCTTGTCTGACGAAGGTTACATGCGTGTTATCAGGCGACGCAGGTCGGACCGCAGGCTCGCCGCGGTCAGGGACCGCCCAATGGCCAAACCGACCCCCCTCCACGATCTCTCAGCGGACGAGAAAGCACCGTCTAGGTCCACGGTCGCGAAGAAGACCAAGGAGGAGGCCGGAGTCGTCGACGAAAAGCAGATGGCGGCTTCGATAATGGAAATGGTTCAGCGGACGTTCGCTCAACTCCAGGATCCCCAAGGCATGAAGGACATGATGCAGAACATCCCGCTCCACCTCCCCGGCATGCCGGCTTGGGGTACTCTTCCGCAGATGCCAGCCGTTTTCCCCGTCTACGTCCCTATCCCAGCTATGCTTTGGGGCGACCGTCGCGGCGACCAGAGCCAAGCAGGCGAGGCAGGTGACAAGGTCGGACGCCAACCGTGGCTCGGCATGCCCACGACACAAGAGTGGAAGGCGATGTGGGAGAAGTGGATGTTGACGGTGCGCTCGAACGAAGAGGCGCCACCTGCTTATACCCCTCGAAACACGGAAGAGGTCGAAAAGTCCAAGATTACGGCTGAGGGCTCTTCTCATTCTTCAGCCGTCGCATCGTCGTCCGCGGTCGCGAGGCGCGTTGGGTACGAGGCGGTACCCGTTCCCGAGCGCGAGGTCAAGTCGTACGGATATCGACCTATGAAGAAGCAGGCGCGCAAGGCTCACAGGAAGCATGACCGCATGCTCTTTTTGTTCTGGATCCCGATTCTGCTTTGTGAGTTCCTTTACCGCGTCAGCGTCGTTCACATCACTAACTCTATGTCCTCCAGTCGGGCTCGTTTGGGTTGTCATGCACTCGATGCGCGTTGGCTTCACGGCCGTCAAGACGGTCCTCACTTTCAAAGCTGGACTTGTCAGGGGATGAACAGGTTTTCGCGTCGATGTGCTGTATAGTAGGTATACTCTTGATTTATGCTATGCTCCTCTGTAGACTTAGTGTGTTCACTCTATCCTTTCGACACTATCCATTCTCACTGACGTTCGCATATTGCGTATATAACTTGGTTTATTTCGGAAGTGTATGTTTCCCCGCGGACTTGTAGAACTCGTTGCGCGTTAGTAGCAATGTATAGTACACCCAATACTACGCGTTAATGCCCCTCTTTGCGCGGCAGCCTCGGCTGCGTTTATTGGACAGGTCGAAAGGATTTCAAAGGCTAATGCCGAACTTCCGTGTGAGTGGCGCGACGCTCCCGCCAATGACAGCGGGGAGGAGTAGCCCGAGGACAAGGCCGACAAGTAACAAAATGACTCGGTCAACGTTCGATGGGCGAGGGTCGACACGCGCAGGGTCAAGCCCACAGTCCCGCATCGCAGCGTGTATGATGCCCTTGTTGACACGGTCGGCGACGGTGCGGTACCCGGGCAGTCCGTCGATTGACCAGGTGTTCTTGTGCAGCCAGTACGAGTGCAGGCCCTGCGCGGGGGCGAGCGCATAAAGGTCCTCAGTGCCTTCTTCGTTCTTCTCGCGCTTGCTGAAGCTGTCGTTCAACGTATTCCCTATAAAGCAAAAAAAAAAAAAAAAAAAAAAAAA
>BSCZ01000732.1:63545-89704 GCA_027924225.1 Bjerkandera adusta
AACGGGACGGAGTACCCGCACGACGTCCCGACGCGCGTGATGTCGAGCCAGATGATCGCGCGCGCGCCGGGGAGCGGCGCAGGCGTCGGGAAGTCGCTCGTCGCGTCGCTGTCAGCGTGCCCGTCCGTCTCGCCCGCCATGAGACGGTCGAACTCAGGCGTACCGCGCTCGATGACTCGTCCTACAACAACAGCAAAGCAACAGTCATATTTTCAACGCCGCAATGCGTATATTCTTTCGGAGCACGGCGTACCTCGTCCCCAGAAGCGGAGGATGCGCGGCGGGCCCTGGAACGCCTCGAACATGATCACCAGGCGGCCGTTGCCCGGTTCGTACAGATGCGATATTGTCTCGTTCCCTACCAGGGGCGCGCGCTGCATCAGCACCACTTTCAATAATGGGGTGCTATGATAAGTTGCGCACCGGAGCCTGTGAGGTCGAGATACCAGCATGCGCGCCGGTTGACGATTTTGAACGACGTCTGGCCTTTGGGAGACACATTGACGTGTCCGCCTGTGGAGCAAAATGCGCAAGGTTAGTGGACGATAGCGAACACAGGAGGTGATGATGTGCGCGGGTAAGAGGGGCGCGATATATTGACAGGGGTGGAAGTGCGACTTACCCTTGAGCGGAGCGGTGGCAACGTGGAAGAGCTGCTGCTCCTTGACCCATTCGATTAGCTTCGGGTCGTCCGGTATCTCGTCGTAGAAGTGTCCCATGTCTGCGAACGTTAGTAGCAACGAACGGAAGTAGAATTAGCTGAGTTGGGTGTGGGGCGCGACGCGGAGAAACTATTTATTCGGAGTTTGGAGAGCAATGTTGACTCGACCGCTCGCTGCTTTGCGTGACCGCCTTGCGCCACCGAGGACCAACCATCGCGAGGTAGTCTAAATTCACATCGGCCGACGTAATTGAGTGCGAAGGACGCTCAGGGACGTCTCATGACCGTGCAATTGCGCTGCCGGGCGCGTGCGAAACGGTGACAAAAAGTAGCTATAGCTCTAGATTCGGAGAGGCGACTGGGACCCGCCCAGTCGATTGTGGACCACATTCATGAATAGAGCTCCGAGGACCAATCCCACCACCAACATGTATATTTCTTGCACATTCGTTCCCTTCGCTGTCGCTTTCTCGAACACACCAGTTGGGGGCTCGAGATTCTTCAGCCCGGCATGGTGCATTGCATCACGCATACCCTGGGGTGTGATCTTATCAAGGTTACGCTTCAAACCTGGTAGACCGTCGATCGACCAGGTGTTGATAGTAACCCAGTACTTCTTGAGACCTCTGTTCCAGGGGAGTTCGTAGGGATCTTCCAAGGCGGCGTCGCGCACCTCCATTTTCTTGGCTTCTTGGTTGAGTTGTTCACCTACAACGGGGAGAATATGAGTATGCGGGTTGCTGGCGGGAATCATCGCAACGTACGATGGCCGATAAATTGCATGAACGGAACGGAGTAGCCGCATGCGGTCCCGACTCGGGTGATATCTATCCAGATCACAGCGCGGGCACCAGGGAGGCGTTCGGGAATGGGGAAGTCGTAGAGGTCGGGCTCCTCTGGCGGCTCGAAGAACTTGTCGAATTCTGGGGTGCCATGTTCATAGACCTTGCCTACGCGATGCCGATCCAGTCAGAGCGAGAATTAGAAACGATGTCGCCAGACATACCTATGCCGTAGATTCGCATGATTCTCGGAGGCCCTTCGAATGCCTCGAAAAGAATCGTTATCCGACCATTCCCAGGCTGGTACAGATGTGAGATGGTCTCGTTTCCTAATTGAACACATTTATAAGATACGTCAAAGCGTATCCACACCCAAGAAACTCATACCTGAACCAGAGCAATCCAAGAACCAACACGCTTTTCTATTGACGAGCTTAAACGTTTGGTATCCTCTTGGAGAGACGTTGACGTGTCCGCCTGAAAAAATTAGGTCAGCGTACGCATCCTGAATATGATGCATGACTTACCATTTAATGGTGCGGAAGCGACATGGAAGAGCTTCTGATTCTTGATCCATTCAATGAGCTTTTCGTCGTCTGGAATTTCGTCATAGAATTCGCCCATCGCGCTTCAGCCAAGCGGGGCGTCGCAAGTAGCGAAAGGGAAGCTAAGCTCAGAGGAGGCTGCCCGCACCCGAGTCTCCGGGTTCTTATACTCGGCGTCTGAGTGAGGTCACTGTGAAACGAGGGTTATCTCATGACGCAGGGCCATAGGCGGTGTAGGCCCTGGTACTTGATGCATGGTGATGTAAACCGGGTTCCATTCAGCGGAGAGGCACCGACTTGAACCTTCCAGCAGGGTGGGAGCAGGGAGCGGAGCAAGAAAAGAAAGCCGTACACCACACTTAGATGATTATTCGCAACGGACATCATCGAGGGCTATGCTTCTTGAATTTCGGCGTTAGGTTTCCTGTGAGATTCCGTGGTTTGTCGGGAAGACTACCTTCTGTTGGCCACGATACGAAAAGGCGCGATGGCATCCGGACTTGCGTAACGGCCTTTGAGCGACGATGGCCCAAGCTTTGACAGTATCACGGAGTTTTGATTCTTGAACCTGGACCTGAACATATCAGGAAGAGCGCTTTTATTTTTGGGACGATACGGCGAAGAACACGGCGCGAGACAGTAAGATGAATGACGCTGTGAGAGAAAGTAGACGTGAGCTACTAGCGGGTAACACCGACACAAGAATACGAACCAGCGGGAGTCAGAATTTGGATATACAACACATGAAGAAGCTATCCTTTCCCCTGCAGACTATGTTCGCAATATTCACAGGGCAGAAGGACGTGGTATGTCGGAGAGAGCGAGCTGGCGGGCGCGACGCGTTTCGGGACGTCGGCCGAAGCAGAAAGAGGCGATCACCGATGCGTCAACGCACGTCCCTCATTGGCCAGCTCGCCTCGCGGGCGCCACGTGGGGAGGTGGTCCGTGCGCAAGGCGCCCCCGTATATAAGGCGACCCCCAGCCGTCGAGAATCCTTACCACTCTGGCCTTTTGGCTTAGATCAAGTGTAGTATCTGTTCTTAATAGTTTAACCACTATTATGAGGGCACCGCCCTCATTATTGGTTATCTAATTTTTGCCGCCCTTGTCCTCCGAGCTCTGCTTGCAACTCGGAGGCGCGATGACCTTGCCACTGCAGTACCGGCTTGTGTCGTCGGGGGATCTCCCTCTTTCCTGCTTTCCTTTGCGTTGTGTTTGTTCACCGGCCTCTTGGTCGGTGTGCACATTGTGCAAAAGAATTCAGTGGAGGGTTTGGAATGTTTTGTATGGTATGTTTTAATTTGCTCAGATGTTCTGGGCTATGTTGAATGGTATCTCTAGAAGTTAGCTCGCGAGTGCATGTACTATTGCTAGTTTGGTTCATCAAATCCTATGAAAGATGGTGAAGTTGGTGACACTTGTTGCTGCCGAATTCTCGTAATGCCCGCCACCACACAGCAACGTGTTGTCAACGGAGCGCAGCGTTTGATTTCCAACAGCGCGCCTGCCGAAGATAACAAATCCGCGTCCGCGCCGTACGGCTCGCTATGTTCAAGATGCTCGTGACTTTTGCCGCCATTTTTCGCTTTCCAGAAGCAGCACGAAATCGCTCGTACTTTGACAACCTCGGCCCCTCCGTCTCACGAATCAATTTATCTCAACGCCCCGCCCATGATCAACCCTACGCCAAGACGCAGTCTGATCCAGCGAGTGCCAAACAATTACCACAGGTAAGCAATTAGATTCATCAAGCCGCGATAAATGCTGACACGAATGTTATGGCTTAGGCGGCGCTGTGGAGTCCCATTAGGCTGACAGATTGATTGGCCACCAAATCATACACCAAACCGACGCTGCTCGGCGCACACGCACGTTCAAGGTTCAAGGCCTTCGCGAAGAACGTCCACGCGTCACCCGGTTCAAATTCGACTGCTCTCTATTGGCCACTTAAGTGGTAGAAATTTCGGTCGAGTACCTTACCTGTTGTTGACAGAGGTGGTCGAGAACGGCTGAGCTTCTAGCTTCATCTCTCGGAGGCAATCAGCGATAAAATTCAAGAGCATATGGGGCGGATTGGACCGCTCCAAAAAGGGGCCGATCCTTCCAGGCCTTCCTTGAAATAAACCCTCAAGGCGACATCGTCTGGAGCGGATATTTTGCCATTTGATTGGCAGGATATCCAACGTACAAGAACGTGCCGACCGCAAATATAGCTTCATCAGAGGCTTTGGTAGACGCAGGACAGACACCCCACATCCAGCTCGGCGGAGTCGGGGATACACCTAATATTCAGCAAGTAGGTTCTCGCTGATCATGTTCACGTCCTGATCTGATTACTCCCTCAGTCATTCGGCGTCTCGAATACCAGCGCCGCGACAGCTTTACGCCATTGATTTTGGGGCCTTCCTGGTCGAATTGGCGTCGCTCAAATTTGTCTGTATCCGGTTCAATGGGTCGAACAAGCAGAAGTTGTTCCGCTCTGTCGTCGTCTCACTTCAGCTGACACACGCTTACTAGAGGATTTCTTCCGCCTGGTTGTGCTTCTTGAAATAAGGCTCCGGATTCGTATTTCGACCCGGATACCCGGGCCTTCGAAGCGGAGGATGTATGTCGCTCTGGCCCACACCGGCATGGGGCGCACTCATCGTCTGACATACCCTTCTGTCATTCAGCACTAAGCAGGCGCGGTGCCGTATCAAGCTTCACTCCCAAATCGTACACCGCGGATACAGCCAATGTGGCGCTCCGTGTCTATCATATCGCCCGCACGCTTCGCATGCCCAAATCCGTTCGCGCTGGGTCATTATCGCGTCTCGTGTCTGTCCGTGGGACAGCGTCGTGTACGCAATTCCACGCGCCGCACCCCCTGTCGCGCTCGACCGTTTGCAAATACGAAGGACGGTAACGAGAGGGGTCCTCATGGCGACATCTGCGCGGCACGCCCTGCCAATGGCGCGCCGCGAACGCGCTTCGTCGTGGCGCCGCCGAATGCAGAGTATCAGCGAGTGGTGTGGCGTATCCCTGCACCGGGCGACGTGGACCCCTCCTCTGGCTGACCCGCGAAGCTGCTGGGGCTGACCAGGCCTCCCGCATACGCCAGGATCATGTGTCCCGACGCGCGACACCCGAGGATGTTGCATTCGCGCGCAAAGGGGGCGGTCTTCGACGCCTCGCTGGCCCCGTGGGCTGCCAGAATCCGCGCGAGGCGTGTGGACGGTCGACGTGTGCTTCCCTGTCGGATTGAGGCCATGGCGGACGCCCCGTCGCCCGACACGCGTATAAGAGGCGACCCTGTCGTGGGTCCTGCAGCATCCAGCTCCCCGCCGCGCCCCGCACCCCCACATCCGCTCCACGACATGCGAACGAACGTCGTCGCCCTCCTCGCTGCGGCCGCTGCGCTCCCCGGGGCCCTCGGCGCGACCTACCACCTCACCGACAACCACGTCGGAGCGGACTTCCTCTCCTCGTTCTCGCATCAGGCCATCGCGGATCCGACACATGGTCGAGTGTGAGTTTCCGCGGATAACGTACACCGTGGTCCAGGGCTGACCCCGGAGCGCGCGCTGTCGACAGAAACTACGTGAGCCAGGCGACGGCGCAGTCCCTGAACCTCACCTACGCGTCCGGCAATACGCTCATCCTGCGGGCGGACCACACCACCAAACTCAGCGCGAGCGGCCCCGGACGCAACAGCGTGCGCATCCAGAGCAACAAAGCGTACACCACGCACGTCGCCGTGTACGCCCCCCTCTTGCCCTCCCTCCGCGCCGTCCTAATTAATTTCCCCCGCAGATTCGACATCCGCCACATGCCGCAGGGCTGCGGCACCTGGCCCGCCGCGTGGGAGACCGACGGGTCCAACTGGCCCAACGGCGGTGAGGTCGACATCGTCGAGGGCGTGAACGACCAGTCGCCGAACACGATCTCGCTGCACACCGGCGCGAACTGCAACATGCCCGCGTCGCGCGCGATGACGGGCACCGCGAGCGTGAACAACTGCGACGTCAACACTGATGGCAACTCCGGGTGTGGCGTCCACGCGCCGACCGCGCAGAGCTACGGCCCGTCGTTCAACGCCGGTGGCGGCGGGTTCTACGCCATGGAGCGCACGAACAGCTTCATCAAGGTGTGGTTCTTCCCCCGGAATTCCAACATCCCGTCAGATATGAAGTCAGGCGCGAGCTCCATCAACACGGATAACTGGGTATGTCTGGAATTCAGAGTTTGAGTTGCCGAGGCTGAGGAATTCCTAGGGCACACCGACTGCGTTGTTCCCAAACAACCAATGCGACATTGGCTCGCACTTCGACGCGAACAACATTATCATCAATCTGACTTTCTGTAAGTTTGGCGTCTCTATTTCGGTAACTAGCTGACCGACGTACCTGTAGGCGGCGACTGGGCCGGCGTCCAGTCCATCTTCAACGGCGCAGGCTGCTCCGGGAGCTGTACAGGTAAGTCATTACACGCATACTCGCCTGTTTGTTCCAAAACCAATTGCATTCCACCTAGACTACGTCAACAACAACCCCAGCGCGTTTGCCAACGCCTACTGGGACATCGCAGCGCTGCGCGTCTACACATAAAGCAAGAATCTATCCAATATACCCACCATATTTAGGCATATATGTACTATATCCAGCATTGCGGGTCGATGAGCGTCGTTGAAAATTGTATTTGTCGTGTCGTTCGTTATATCATTATGTTGCAACTCCGCAAGGTGCTGAGGTGTTCTGTCTTGACGTGTTGTGGCGTATAGGATTAAAATTATTTATAGGTGAAGCGAGAACGAGCTCGCATCCTTGCGCCGATCTTGAAGAAGACGAATCTGGCCAACCAATGAGTGGAGGCACAGCGAGCGCCAAAGGTGCATACTCACGGTATCGGGGCGGCCAGTGTCGTCAACCCAGCAAGCAACGCCATAGCACCAACCGGACCCAAGCGGTGATACATCTGCCCCGCGAACAATGGGAATGCGGCTGCCGAAGACGTCCGTACGAAAGAATTAGCCGCCATAGCAGACGCAGCAATTGGCCGGTACGCGGTGACGAGGTACGTGAAAATGGAAGAGAAGCACAGCAGAACGGCCATGCCGAATGGGACCGAGGCGATGATAGGCGCAATCCAGTGGACGTGTGAATAACTGGTAAAGGCTAACCAGTAGAGGCTGAGAGGTAGGATGACTGCGCCGTACATCCCAATGACGAGACGGATTTCTGGCGGGGGATGCCCGTCGTGCTTGAGAGTTTGTTCGTCTATGTAGCTATGCGGTACCAGAGTGTTAGTTAGGGAAACCTGGGAAAGGTGAGAGTTGTACCGATTGAAGTACGGTTGAGTAGCAAGCCCCAAGAAAAGCCCGAGTCCCATTCCAATGAAGGTCATACCGACGGACTGCACATCGAAGCCATGCCCATTCCCGAATATGATTGGGAATGCTTGGAACGTCAAGTATTGAATACCCAATATGAGAGCGGCCCTGAAGATCAGTTCAGCGTCATGAAGAGCCGAGCCGGAGCTTCATTGCATACCATATACTGAGAAGGATAGCCATAGGCTCCGACGTTATCAGCCCTAAGACCTGTCAGCATCGTAGCGGACGGCATAACCTAAATACGCACTGAATGGAATGTACAGGCTTATAAGCATGGCATGGAAGATACTCCTTTGACGCTTCTCCAATGGAGCCCAATATCGCGGATCCCCTGTAAGCTTTCGCAGCCTGTGAAAGGTCAGTGTCTTGTCCCCCAGAAACCGTATTGAATGCTTACTTTTCGGCTTTACGCTTCAATATGACTGGGACATATGTCTCTGGAACGAGCTACGCGAGGATATTTCAAAAATGGATCGGGTGCGTCTGGAAATGTGCTTACCGTCAATAGCATAATCCACTGAACGAAGGTCCAGATAATCAGAACGCGGTATGTCCATCTCCAGTCGGTGTTCTGAACCCGGATGAGATTGATTGACATGATAAGGAAAGAGTATCGGACAGACCTGACAGATGAAGCTGGGAGTGAAGGGTCAGACAAAGGTATTCGTGCAAGTAAAAGTAAACATGCCCAGTGATCAGTGGACCAGCAGCAGGTCCAAGGAACGGGGCTATCGTGTATACTGCCATTGGGCTAAGGCCACGGTTGTCAATATTAGCATGGATTGGTAAATTAGGAAACGGGCTTACGTCGACACTTTCGAGTTCTCGAAGAGATCGCTGACACTACCGCCAGCGACGCTAAGGAACGCAGAACTCGAAAATCCAGTAAGAAACCGAAATATCATGAAGACGGCTGGGTGATCATGTCAGCACGCGTCAGGCGCAGGAATGAAATCTGACGTACAAATGTGCAAGGGAAACGCCACCGGCCATGAAAAGGCGAAGAATAACATGTAGGCCGTGCGATAGATGAGATTTCGTCCATGCACTTCAGACAAAGGTCCTACTAGAAGCGGACCGACGCCTACGACGAATTAGCATCCTGACGTCCCAAAACGCGAGGATGACTCACCCAGACCCAAAACGTAGAGACTGATACTCAAGATGGAGACCTCATGACTGACGCGGAAATCCTCGCTAATTCCGGCTTCTGTGAAAGCGGCCTGTTTTATGTCGTCTCTACATCGATTCCATCGAGCTGCGGTCTAACGCACCATAGAGGATGCGGTGGTAGCACAGAAAGCTCCTGAGCAGATGACGAGGGTGGCCACCCATTTTCGCAGAAGAGGCAGGTTCTTGGGGTCGTCTTCAGATTCAAGACAAACCTCGTACGGGTCTTCTGCACAATCTTGTTTTTCCTTGTCCGGTGACACGGTTATCCCGGTGGTCTCTGCTAGCTCTCTGGCGATCTAGAACATAGTCAGTATTACATCCCGTGAGGAAGCATTAGCCTACCATTGTTGTCTGCTGTGACGAATCATGTTTAACTGTTCTCCGAGATGTTCAGGAACCCTCTCGATGCCATTGGCAGTGAAGTGAACGACATACGTTCATTCATAGTCTTCCTTGCTGCTTTACGCCGACGACATACGCTGGCGAAGGGCACACTACGTTCCGCGGCGTCGTCGAGAACGTCGAGCAGTGAGGTGGCAAGATGCACGAGGAGGCCGACGGTAGCTTCTCATGACGAACGTTGACTCCGAGGTCCGAAATAGCAACACCAGTCATCGGACACAGGGACGGCGATCAAATGGCCCTGTTATCTTATCAGATAACTCTAAATAATGTAATCCTCGATCAATTATTTTCCCGCGGCATTATTTGCTCTTCATCCCCCTCTGTCATGGACGACGACCTCGTTCTCAATCTTTCCCTCGATGCGGATACACCAGCGCACAAAGGGGGCGCTGGGAAGAAAGGCGGACGGTGGACTGACCGGTATGGCTAGAATTTCTTCCTCCTTTTGTCGAAATTTACCGACCCCGTAGGGCAAAGGCGAAGCGGGTAGCCAAACGCAAAGATCAACCGACGACGGCTTCGGAACGGAGAGGCGGCGACGATGAGCGGCCTCATAAGAAACCACGAAAAGACGTCCAGAAACAGACGCTCTCTACCGACGACACAGAGCGTACTCGGACGTCGGCACCCTCGACATCGGCAAGACCTCAAACGCAAGTCATATCCTCGCTTTTCACGTCCAACCCACGCGTAGAGGCTCCCCTCCACGCAGCACCTGCTAGGAACAACGCGTTTCCGAGTAATGCACCATTACTTGACTCGTCGACTTTCACGGGCCTCGGTCTCAATCCCCTCATATCCGCCCACCTCGAGACCAAGATGTCTATTTCGAAACCAACAGCCATCCAACGTGCCGCCCTTCCGAACCTGCTCTCCACTGTCTCTGAAGATACATCCTCCCGGGATATTTTCATCCAGTCGCAAACGGGTTCCGGCAAAACGCTCTCCTTCCTTCTCCCCATCATCCAAGACCTCCTTCCTCTAAGCTCCCTCTCGTACATCGACCGCTCCATTGGAACTCTTGCCATCATCATCGCTCCCACACGAGAACTCGCGAAGCAAATATCCGATGTTCTCGAGGCACTTCTGCAGATGCGTCTTCGGCCGGCAGACGAGTCTCCCGACGACCCGGCATCTGGTCCTCGGCTCACTCGCTGGCTAGTATCTGGTCTGCTCACCGGTGGATCAACGCGCACGCACGAGAAGGCCCGCCTACGGAAAGGTGTGCCCATTCTTGTCTCTACGCCGGGTCGTCTTCTGGACCATCTTCAGAACACCGCGTCGTTCAATGCGGGCAAGTGTCGCTGGCTGGTACTGGACGAAGCTGATCGCCTTATGGAGCTTGGTTTCGAGGAGACGATTACTGGGATCATTAGGGGGCTGGATGGCAGGCAGAAGTTGGCGAAGCAGGCGGTGGATGAGGGGACGAGTATGGAGGTTGGAGGTTGGGACTGGGATAAGCGGAGACGAACCGTTCTCTGTTCCGCAACGATCAAGGAGGACGTCCAGAAGCTCGCTGGTACCACCCTCATCAACCCCATTGTCATCAAAGCTCTTCAGAATGAGACTATCGACAAACCGGTGGACCCCTCTCGTCCAGCGGGCGACATCATCGCAGAATCTCTAGCTGGAAACACCAAGTTCACGCCACCCTCGCAGCTGTCGCAAAAATACGTGGTCGTTCCCTTGAAGCTACGCTTGGTTACGCTCATAGCACTTCTCCGGAATCTCCTCGCTCAGAGCCATGGCAAGCGGACTACCAAGATAATCGTGTTCTTGAGCTGTACGGACTCTGTCGACTTCCACTGGGGCCTGCTCGGGGGCTCTTCCATGGGTGGCGACGACTCCAAGTCGGAGGAAGGTTCTGATAGCGAAGACTCAGACGAAGATGACGAAGGAGACGACGACGGAGCAGACAAACCTAAGAAGGCTGCCGCGAATATCGTCGAAGTCAAATCGGCATTACTTCCGGAAACCTCAATATTCCGCCTTCACGGCTCCTTGCCTCTTCAGACTCGTCAAGCGTCGTTGAAGGCTTTCGCGGCCCTCCCTTCCGCCAAGAACAGCGCTCTTACCTCGTCGATACTGTTATGCACGTCCGTCGCGTCTCGTGGTCTCGATCTTCCGTTGGTTCGTGCCGTCATTCAGTACGACCTTCCCACTGAAGGTGGCGCAACGGAATACGTCCATCGAGTTGGTCGAACGGCCCGTGTTGGGAAGGGCGGTGAGGCGTGGAGCTTCGTTGCGCCGAGCGAGTCCGAGTGGGTGAAGTGGGTCGAGGGGAAGATGCAGGGCGTGGAGGGTGTGGCAGACAAGGATGCGAAGAAGAGCGTTACCTTACACGCTGTCCCTGTCGACGATGTTTTGCGCAGCGGTTTCGGCGGCAAGGGTGCAGAGTTCGAAGCAAGGGCCACGGAAGTACAACTTTCGTTCGAACGATGGGTGCTCAAGGGCAAAGACGTACGCATTGCAGTCATTCTCTCTTCTCATAGACTAACGTCTTTCTCTAGAACATCGGTCCCGCCCGCAAAGCCTTCTTGTCGCACATACGAGCGTACGCCACACATCCCTCGGACGAAAAACACATCTTCCACGTCCGGAATCTCCACCTTGGCCATCTCGCGAAGGCGTTTGCGCTCCGCGAGGCACCCTCCGCCGTCAAAGGTCCGCACGCCAAAAACAAGACCACGAAGGCGAAGGCTGGCAGCAACAATGCTCGGAGTAAACCAAAAGCTCAGCGGGAAGAAGACGAGGATGACTTCGACGTCGGAGAGGCGGAGAAACGCATGGAGAAGGTCGTGCGTGCCCAGGGCCGGCTCACGAAGAAGGGCGGTAAGATGGTTAGTAGTGGGACGGGCGAGTTCCAGATTGCGGGAGGTTATGCGTTGGAGAAGTTGGTTAATATGCGGACGTGAGGTGAGTTGCGCTGTTGTCTATCGACAGGTCGAACGCGGTGACTGATGTTCTAATAGGCGTTGCGTAACCACATAATTTTGTATCCTTGCAGTCCTTGTATTTCGCATAGGTGACGACGCGCGGCGCGTCGTCTCGCTTCTTAACCGCCACACATTACTCTCTGTCCTCTGTTGAATTCAGGCGGTGCTCCGAGTCGGTTCCGGCCACCGTATCACACGGATAATCGACTAATTTTACACAGCAACTGACTTGCTATGTGCATTGCCATCACCCTTTACCTCCATTCTGTGACAACAGGGCGTCCCCGCATCGCACCAAACGCTCTCTCATAAGGATTTCCGATTGTTCAAATGACCAACCATGATTCGGTTGTCCGGTAATCCTGGTGTCGTGGGCGGTCAGTGCATCTTTACGAGATTCTGCATACTTGACTAAACTGTAGTCTGCGCTATGCCCTTCATGCAGATTCAGATTTTGGCCCGAAAGTGACCACCACACAACACGGTGCCCTTCATTTTTGGCATCGTCATGCTACCATACTCACACTCACAGCTTTGAGCATGTGCATGTGTCTTTGTCTGTCCAGCCTCGCTACAACGCGAACGTCCGTGTCTCGGTCCATGCATCGCCTCGCGCAAGTCACATTTTGGCGCATACAAATTGGGCGCTTAGACATTTTATTCCATTCAATCGCTTATCTGATGACACAAGGTTTGTCCCTGAAGAATCTCGGTTGGTTCGCGCGCCGGATCGAGCGGCGGACTATATAAAGGAAACGTGTGGCTCCGGTTCCACCAGCGTTCCTTCTCTCCCTCCACCATGGCTCGAATTCTCCCAACTCCCGTTTCCGCACTCCTGTGGCTTGCAGCATTCCTGACGGTGGTTCCCAACGTCGCCCTCGCGAAATACAAGTCTTCGTCGTCGAGCCGGACATGTTTTGATCAGTAAGTTGTTCGATGGTTCGAAATGTCGATAAAGTGGACTGACGTGCTTTTCGAAGGTGGGGAAAGCCTATCGTTTGCCCATTGCAGGCTGCAGGCAAAGTCGGGTGGACGTGCTGGAATACGTGAGTGTTTTCGATCGACATGTGGCGTCAAGTGGACTGACCCTCTGCGGCAGAACGACGTGGAAACAGGTCGACTGCCCGCCGAAGGTCAAGAAGAACCAAAAGATCTTGATCATCATCATCTGCTCTATCTTCGGAAGTGCGTATTCCAGCTGCTATTATATTTATTTAATAAGGCACGTCTGATGCGCGTTTCTTTAGCTATCCTTCTAATCATTGGCTTCCTTTTCCTCTTCGCTTGGCTGGGCCTTTTGCCATGCTGCCGTCGGTGTTTTAGGCACAAGTACAAAACGGTAAAAACTGAGGAACAGGAATACGCCGTCGTCAAGGAGGAGGTACGCCGCAAATTTCGCGTTTCGATCAAGTTTGCGACTAATTCACCATATCCAGCTATCGAAACTGCAGCATCCCACGACCTACCCGACGCCGTACGATACCGCGCCGGAGCCTCCCTCGCACTATGAGGCCCACGGTCATGATTCCAAGTTCACAGTTATGCAGAAGTCGACTAGCCCACCAGACTCTCCTTTCACGCCACCCTCGGGTAGATTTCCCGGTGTTGAAGTTGACGCTCCGATGTATCAGCCTTCATACCAGTACTACCCACATCCGACGCGTTATTAAATCGGCGCGTTCCACAGTGGCGATGAGTTATTTATTAGTGTAATTTAACGGAGTGGGAGCCTATACAATTATATTCGGGAACGCAACTTTCAGTGGAGTGATTTTCGGGACCATCTGTGGTGAAGTATCAGGTAGCCTCACTAAAAAATGCCCTCGTCCCCCAGTTCCTTATCTCGGCTCTCGTCGCACAGCCTCCTACGTTCACTAGCCGACGGACAAACCGGACATATGGTCAGAGCTACGATCGCGATCGAGAAAGGAAGGCGAGGCACCATTTTTGTCCCATGTTGTCGCGCACTGACACGTGTTGTCCAGCCCGTCGCACAGCCCTTCTTCCACTAGTTGCACCGCCTTATGGGCCGCAATAATAATCGCATGACCCCATGGGGGCCGCTCACAACGGCGTTGCAGCACATGCGGGTTTGAACAACGGACGCCACACGACCGGCGAGCGGCCACCTGCTTCAGATTTTAGGGGACTAACTCATAGGGACAAACAACTAGGCGGTGTCCGAAAATGTACAAGAACAGGCAGGATTCCTGCGGTGTCCTGCACCCTTCGTTCCATCCCCCTTCAGCCTCCTATCCTCCTTGCGATGCTCCTCAATGGCGTTTTCGGACACTTGAAGTTTGTTCTCCTGCTCGTCGCACACATTGGCCTCGTGGGGGCTGCGAATGTCCTCGCTCAGACGCAATCGGTGTCGACGGCAAGCTCGAGTTCGTCGAGTTTTGGAGCTACGTCTACTGGAACGCATGGGTCCAACTCGTCATCTCACAAGAAGAAGAAGCTCGGTAAAGGACCCATAGGCGGAATTGGTAAGCTTTCCCACTCGTTTACAAACTTGAGAGCGGCACCTACTAATGCAAACATGACAGCCGTCGCCGTTCTCGTCCTCGTCGTGCTCGTCGCGCTCGCCCTTTACTTCATCTACAAGCGTATATGTGGGAAAAGACGTGAAGTATCGAGCTCAGCAGTAAGTTTGCCGTTCCATTTCGAAGATTATCCGCTGACACCCTCTATTTAGCCTGTGCTGCCACAGTCTGCGCCCGTGTCGTCGATTGACGAGAAGGATCCCATACCTCCGCAGTCGCCCGCACCCCCGGGCGTCACCTACCAGCCTCAGCCCCCACGATTCCAGTATATCCCCGGGCCCGACTACCAGCCGGGCGCACCAGGCTATAATCCTGGCTACTTGCCCGCATAGTAGATGGATGCTCCTCTTCGACCCGGACTCTTTCTCCGCTTCTCCATAATTATGGTCCCACGTACTTATTATGTCGAGCGTGTTCTTGGGCTCGTGTCCTGATTTTGTACGTACTCCCTGGAGACGCACCATTCAGCGACGGACTAGTATCTACCGGTCGACTCTACGTTCTTTGTTTCGATGACATATAATTCTGTGAAAAAACCGGCTGCGTGATAATTCTTTCTGAGACTTGCCTTGTGAGAATAAAATTGAGTGAGTCTATTGTGTAGTCGTAGCGGACTTGCTTGATTGTCATAAGGCAATGATTTCCAGCGAATACGTTTATTACATCAACGGCGCCACCATGGCCAAATCCGGTAGATATCCATATGCCAGTGATGACCACCTTTACCCGAATGATTGAAATAAAAACAAACAAATTCCAAAATACTGCGTCAATCGTAGGTAACCATCCCATATAGCTAGCTGAAGTTGTCTCCCCCGGCAGAGCAGCGGAATAGGATGATGAAGGTTGGCGAAGTGGGCGCCGATTACTGGTCTCCCGGCGGCCCGCCGCTTAAATCCATCACTGATCCCTGCCTACTTCGGACTCTTGCTTTCTGACCACCATGTCAGTTTCACGCAAATATGTAGTTCGTGTCTTTTCAAAGCTACATCGATGCACAAAGTCCACGAATTTGTGCAGGCGGTCTACGGATTCTTCGCGCAAGACGAACCGAACGTTGTCCCGTCCGTCGTCGGCGCGGTACGTGGCGCCCTCAAAGCCTACGCGGCCAATGCTTACCTCAGTTAGACCAGCTACCCGCACGCTTTGGGCTGCTAGACGACACTGAAGACCATTGGAGTCGGTTCAAGCACAAGATCGCAAAGCTTAACCGGGACGCGCCAGACGGCGTCTCGTACAAGGTATTTTGGATAGGAAGGCACGGCCAGGGCATTCGTGAGTATATCCTATCAAGTTTCACCGCGGACTGCGAACTCAATCGGAGGGTATCACAGATAACGTCGCAAAGCTGAAGTATGGCGCAGAGGTTCGCATCTGCCGTCTTTGTCATGTCTTATGCCGACTCTGTGCGCACAGACATGGGCGGAGTAAGTTTGTCACGACGCTCGAACTACTTACGTCCAACGCCGCGTTTCCAGAAAATACGCCAAAATCAACGGAGATGACGAGTATGTGTGGGGTCCAGACCCATTACTCACGCCGCTGGGCGAGAAACAGGCTCTCGACGCGCGCAGGGCGTGGCTAAACGAGATGGTTTCAGGTATCCCCGCTCCGGAAAAGTGCTTCTGCAGCCCGCTCAGGAGAGCGTTGGACACGTGGACGCGTACATTTGACTGCGATGATGAGAAAGAGAAGATCATCGCTTCGAGAAAGGTGATCATTCTCGAGGTGAGGCTGTCGACGTCCAGACTCTTCGCGATTATGTCGTTCATCACATATTCTAGGACTGTCGTGAGGAATACGGAGTGAACACCTGCGACCGCCGTTCTTCCTTGTCTGAACTTCGCCAGGTGTACGAAACTCCAACTTACGTGTTTGGCGAGGACCTCGCCGAAACAGACAACCTATGGACCTCGAATGAGCGCGAATCCTTGGAGCATAGACATCGACGGGCGCGTCGTGTCTATGACGTTGCTTTCGACGGGCCGGAGACGTGTGAGTGAGCTGGCAATGGGTTGAGCCACACGAGACTGAAATGAACTAGATATCTCGATTACGACGCACGGAGGCATGGTAGACTCATTTCTCAACGTAGTGGGGAGGGCAAGGTACTCTTTACCTACGGGAGGTCAGTATATCGAGTGCTGCTCTACATCTTGGCCGATCAGCTGAGCTTCTTCCCAGGTGTTCTCCCGCTTGTCGTAGAATCTACAATAAACGTATGATCGGACTTCGTTCGCCACCCGCGCCTATCCTTTAGATGTTGGCTTGCCCGAACCACGCTGACACATACGACCGCCTTCGAAAACACCGTGAAATGGACGAGGGGACGCTTTGGCTGATTAATGGCTAGGTCATCCAGCGACTCGACCTACTGAGAGCGCCTCGTGTGATTTTCATCGCTACCACTGGGCCCATGTTTGGTCAGCAGATCAGCATGTCTCGCACATTCGTATACACAACGACTTGTGAACATCTCAACAGGTCGCTCTCAGCCTCCACTCTCCTTGCCCTACGCCAAGCGACCACACCGTTGTAATCAAGAAAATATGCCCATTCGGAAGCTGACCAACAACGCAGAGGCAAAAGAGTATAAAACCTCAGGAATTGGCAGACCCACTTTCCTCAGACTTTCTGCCAGAACTCCCATCTACAGCACTCATCATGGACCCCGCTTTGTACAAGGACGTCAAGACCTCTCGTGGGTTTAACTACCACTACTATTATTCCCCCGCCCAGTCTGGGAAGCGCACTCTCCTCTTTTGCCATGGCTACCCCTACCGCTCGACGCTGTGGGCCTTCATCGCCCCCGCTTTCAAGGAGAAGGGCTATGGTGTCCTCGTGCCCGACCTCCTCGGGTACGGCGGCACCGACAAGCCCACCGACCCCTCCGAGTACCTCTATAACCTTATGACCAAGGACATCACCGACATCCTCGACGCCGAGAACCTCGACCGCGTCGTCGCCATCGGACACGACTGGTACGCATCTCTATCACGAGGAGCGGACACATGAACTGACGTCGTGTGGCTAGGGGATCCGGGCTCGTGAGCCGCCTGGCAAACTACTTCCCCGAGCGGGCCAGCGCGTATGCGTTCTTCGCGCTGTCGTACTGGGATCCTATCCCGGACGTCAGCTTCCAGGAGTTCCTCGATATCAACGAGAAGTCGGCTGGGTACCAGATCTTCGGGTACTGGCCGTTCTTCAGTGAGGACGACGCGAACACTATCATCCAGGCCCACGTAAGTTTCTTTTCTACTCCTCGTCCTAGATCTTACTTATAAACATTTTGTAATGATAGCTCGACAGTTACATCGATATCTCATTCACTGCCGACCCCCAGGTGTCTATGGACCGCTTCGCCGCCCTGGGCGCCCTGAAGCAGTCCATCCTCGAGGACTACCGCGGCCCTACGGGAGCATTCTTCACAGACGAACTACGCCGCAACTGGATCGCGGAGTTCCGCAAGGATGGCTTCACGGCGCCCACGTCCTGGTACAAGATTTACACCAAGGAGATCGCGCGTCCCGTCGAGCAGCGTACGTCCTGCCCGCACCTATTCCTCGAGATGTCTTTACTCACTGAGTGTACAGTGATCCCGGACGATCGTAAATTCCCGCCGGCGTCGGCGCCGATTTTCTTCGGCGCCGCGAGGGATGACAAGGTCTGCATCGCGCGACTGGGCATTGAGGGTTTCCAGCGTCCCCAGTTCAAGGATCACAAAGTCACGATCCATGAATACGACGCGGACCATTGGCTGGTGCTCTCTGTGCCGAAGGAGATCACTCACGATCTGGAAGCGTGGATTGAAGGGTTGTAGTAAATTTGGGGATGTTAGGTCTCCCATAAATACACGTGTTTTGATTCCTAGGTGACAAAGGGCGTAGCCGCACAAATTTGCGACATGTGTGAATTGCAAAAGGAAAAGGCACCGCATAAAAGTTTAGTGCCAGGAGCGTGGATTGAACACGCGACCTCCAGAAGACCGTGCCCACCTAGGCGCTTCAGTCTGTTGCTCTCCCAGCTGAGCTATCCCGGCAGTATTGAACTTAGTACTGTTTACAATTATATCATACAATACAGCCAAACTAAGAAATAGCCTACATTCATCTCAAAACATCAACGCACACATGCGTGCGCGGGTACCACTGTCTCTATAACATCCATACAATTGTGGTATACAAGCCTGCATCCTATTTTACAGGTAGCGAGATCTTTAAATGTTAGATTTTTGTGTTGAGAAGCCCTGAATCCACGCCTCAAGATCTTTGCTGACCGCGTCGGCGTGGGAGAAGATGAGCCAGTGGTCTGCTTCGTACGCCGTCAAAGTGATCTGGTGGTTCTTGAGCTCCTCCTTCTTGAACGCCGCTGCGCCCAAGGCCGCGAGGCACACACGGTCGTACAACGCGCCGCCGAAGAACAGCGGCGCGCTCACGGGTGGGAACTTGCGGTCGGCGGGGATCTCTGTGTGCGCGTGAGTCTCCAGGATTCAGACGTGCGAGGGTTAGGGATGCTCACGCTGGTCGTCGTGCTGCGACAAGTGCTGGGTCATGACCTTGTACCAGCACGTCGGGCCCTGGAAGCCACCTTCGCGGAACGTCTTAATAAACTCCTGCTTCTCGGCCTCGGACAGATATGGCGCGATCGGCGCGGTGTAGTTCTCGAGGAGGCTGTTCTTGAGGCCGTCGACGACGGCGACGCGATCCTTCCAGATGGAGGGGTCGCTCGGGAAGAGGATGCTCACGAATGATTCGATCTGGACAAGGGTGTGAGCCCAACGAGGGGGGAAGCGAGGGGATGTGCTTACGTGCTCCTGGATGATCTCGTTCGCGTCTTCCTGGCCGAAGAACAACCAATACCCAAATGTCTCGTACCCGATGAGCTTCCTCGTCATCTCAAGGAGCGTCTGGACGTTGATCTCCAGAGGGCTGGGCGCGGTGTACGGCACGGCGAGGAACGCATACGCGGTGACTCTCTCGGGGTAGTAGTTGGACAACCTGCCGACGGGTCGTGTTCCCCTACGCACCACAGAACATCAGCGATCCGCATGCAAAGCGCACCAACTGCATGACGCACCAATCGTGCCCAACTGCGATGACCTTGTCGATCTTTTCTGCGTCCAGGATATCGATGATGTCCTTCGTCAGGGCACTCGAGACGTACGCGGCGGGATCGGTGGGCTTGTCGGTGCCGCCATAGCCGAGCATGTCGGGCGCGATGATGCCATATCCCTTCTCCTTGAAGAACGGCACGATGCGCCGCCAATCCTGCGATGTCGAGGGGAAGCCGTGGCAGAAGAGGAGGGTGGGCTGCACACTCGCGGCGGGGGAGTAGTAGTAGTGGTACTTGATCCCGCGCGAGGTCGTCACGTCCTTGTACAGTGCGGCGTCCATGATGAAGTAGAGATAGAGTAGAGACAGCTACGATCAGGGGCAGGGAGGATCTTGTATGCTGCTCGCGCGCATGCTTGGTTCACCCCCGGTTATATGGTGAGTTGAAGAGCTGTGTAGTTACCGCCATACGGGCAGCTGATACTGGGTTCCGGCATTCGAGACGACGAAAGGCGGCGAGACGCTACGGGCTGAGTCAACGACCGAGGTAGACGTCGTGTGGTAGCGGTGAAGAAGCAGAAATGCCATAAGCTCGCTTTGCCTGATGAACGTTCAAGAAGATAATCCCTGAGTCAGACCCTGAACCGTGCACAAGTAACGTCACGGATTACGACACGCATATTTGCCGGCGAATTCCTTCAATTTCAGTACCAAGAAAGTCTACACCACTCGCCCAAAATACAAGAGACATAGATCGGACGACCTTCACCGAAACAAAAGCTAGCAAGTATTTCCGGGCTACGGCAAGTTCAGGTCAGCCTAGGGACAGCTTGTGAAGGCGTACGGAACTCACCAAAAGAAAAGAAAGGCGATGCAAAACTAAGACCAGCCAGCGAGGCACGAGGCAAAGCTCTTCGTCGCTAACGGCTGGACTCAACTTTGTGCCCGACCAGTGTAGGACTGCGCGACCACGCATCCTTACACTCGGTCAATTTGTCTTCGCCGCGGTGGAGCTTTAGAATAGCCCGTCAGCGTATGGTCGTTCCTGATCTACATAGTTACTCACCTCATGAGCCACAGCTGCTGACGTCGCTGTTCGATACCTGTGTTGGGTGCTCCGCGAGCAAGAACATTTGGAGAAAAGAATCGGATGTGGGGGTGGTTTTTGACAGCAGAAGGAACTCTTGTGCCTCCCGTTGACTGCTTTGAAGTCGAAGCAAGTCGATGTCCAACGCGAAGGAGGTGTCCTTCTCGGCAAGCTGACGTTCGAGCTGCACTACTTGAGCCTCAAGGGTCTGCTCGAGGAGAAGATCTGCCATAGCATCGCCAAGCTTGGCCTTATCCTCCACGATTTTGGCATCCTTCGCGTCCAACTCGCACCGAAGGGCAGGGTTCTTGGCTTCAAATGCGGCAAACAAGCCTTCGAGTTCGCGGGTGCGCTTATACGCGGCTTCCTGTTCCTGGTGTGCGTTCGCGGATGTGAGGTGAGCTGGACGTTAGCGTCGTCGCCGAGGAGACCCTGGAGGGTGTTCTTCCTGACTTTAAGGTCTGCTATTTATAAAAGTTGCACCAGCCAGCCGACTGATACGATGCATTTAATGCTGATGGAGGTATTAATATTGTACGGGTACCGGTCCACATGGTTATCGAGTACCTGAATTCTCCTCCATCCCTCGTCTTTTGCGCGGCAGCGGCATTTGCCTCTCTCCTGCTGCACGCTCCTCTGGACCCCATGAACGCATTATTTGAGAGCCTTCGGTGTACACAGGTGGCGGTTCGTTCAACGATTGCACAACGAGCCTCAGGTTTTCTACCTCGTTGCGCAATCCCTCTACCTCCGACGGCGAGAGTGGATCGGGAGGGCTTCCACTGCCACCACTCAGAACTGGTGCTGGAGTCAGCTCACCACTGGGCAATGGGTCATCTGCTGTGATGGGTAGGGTCTGTGTCACCAAAATCGCGAACTCCCTCGCTTTGGCAGACGGCATATTTCCGCACAGATTTGCTTGTGCTGCTGAGGGCGACGGAGACGGGCATCGGCGGCCGTAGCTGTAGGGAATTGGCTCTGTTTCCAAAATCCTGAGGCCGATGTCCGGGACGGACTTCTCGTCGCGGTACCGCCTGGTCCGCTTGTGGCACCGCCAGAAGATGCCAAGGCCAGCAAGGATGAGGAAGCCGACCCCTCCGACTACGGGCCCAACGATGGTCTTCAAATTCTTTGTGCTTTTGATTTTTATGGGTGGAATGCTGAGGGTAACACTCCTCAGGCTAAAGATTTATATCAGCGCCGCTCTCATGAGTGTTGTCTTAACCAGTGGCTAACCTCAAGGCCAGGGGAGCGAATACGCCGCCAACTGCGGGGCTTATTACACAGTCAACAGGGAAAGAGAAAGATAAAACGGATCAGACACACCTCTGGTCGTTAATTGCTGCGGTGTTCAGCCCATTTAGAGCAAAGTTGGATGGGAATATGGTCCCGGATGCATTACGAGCGGCGTATTCCCACAACTGGCCGACTATGGCATCCCGTACGTTGTTGTCGGTCATCGTGGCTGCCGTGAACATCGACCATGCTGTGAGGTGTTTGAGCACACACATGCAGCCAATAATTAGCCTACCCATCGAAGAAACTCACCAGTGTTACCATTGGCACTTGCGTCACTGCTTATAGGGAGGCCGACTATGACATCCGGGCATTAGCTTTTTCGTGACAAGGAGACAAAAATCACGTACGATTATTGGAGCTCACAATATTTGCTATGAACATAGTCTCCTGGTCAAAGACCTAATCTGCAGCATTAGCATAGACCGACCGCCGAGGTGTAAGAGAGGTACGCACTCTACTATCGATCAGATCCATTCCGAGCATCTTGTGAGCGAAGAGGTTGTACGGTAACACCCACGACGAGTTTTGATCTCCAAAATTAGAGACAATGTGGCCCAATGGAAGGACAAGCGACTCCCATATACTCGCATACGACTTCGCTACACTCTACGGATATTTAATGTTCATATGAGTGGGAGACCCAAAAAGACCACGCTGCGCACTGACCGAGTAGTGTCGTGAACTCGTTTGGTCGTTCACAGCGTTGCAGATTTCCGCCATGGCGTTAATACCGATGATGCCCTTCACCGCGAGGTTAGTTGAGTTGGCTCCGGATATGACGTTGTCCGGAGTAACTCTGTGGGCGCTGGTAAATCCTAACACAAAGGATTCAGCACTGGTGAGACACTGACTGATCGGGCGAAATAGGAGACACATTGTCCACGAGATAGTCTGCCCACGTCTTCAGTAGAGGATACTACCAGCGAAGAAGACTTTAATCAGACGTATGGAAAATAATCAAGACTAACTCACGTATTTCGAGATGTAAGTGCCGTCGCCTGACGCCCTCGCGTGCGCGAGCAGCATGATGAGCATGTTGCTACTTTCTGTTTCACAACATGTCAGTTTGGTCTCAGACCTGTACAGCGTCTGATACAGCAACTTACGTTCGACCCCCTGTTTATGGGCGTCTATGTTTCCTGTGGCGTTGGGGTAAGATGTTCCTGTAGAGCGCATGTATTAGCGGAGCCCGTGCTACCCGTCTCCCTGAGCGCACCTATATCGCGGGGAGCATAGGGATACGCCCAGCGTGAAGAGGACGCAAACTCCAGAACGGGATCAAGAAGCCATCCTCCATACGAGCTGTTGACCGAGAGGAAGAACGGGAAACTCGCGAACATGACCTCCACCGGATTGACGCGACTGCATCCGGACGGTTAGCCCAAAATCAACACGAAAACGTACATAACTCACTTGTCCGTGCCGACATTTTTCATGAACATCTTGATGTCCGAGGTGTCCAATGATCCATCACTGTTCTGGCCTATGGTTAACTCGGTTCCAGCCATCGCCTGACGGGCTGTGATCGCGACGAGATCCGCGTAGTTGGACGAGACCGCTGCGGCGCCTTCCAGGAGCGCCGTTTCGAATTTCTCGGCGCGCCGTACCGCAGCGTCGTAGTCTTGCAGGAGCGCGGTCACCTGTGCAGGTCTTAGCAAGTGAGGGGGAAGGCGCGTCAGATGGAGCGTACCGCAGATACCGAGGTGTTGTATTGAGACTTCCAGTACGCGGCGCGCTGCTGTGGGGCGCCGCTGAGGGTGGTGTAGGCGATGGGATTCTCACGCAGCAGGCCGACACCCCAGGTGACGGGTTTCGACACAGTGCTGTCTGCCCAGCCTATGTCGACAGAAATGGCGAAAATCGGGAAATTGCTGTCGGCCGTCCCTGGTGAGCCCCGTACCGACTGGAGAGAGCTGACACGTACTCGTTAATCGCTTGACGACCTGGCAGGGCATCGTCGCTCAGCTTGCCGGTGGTACCGAACTCTAAGCGCGCATCTACGTGAGCCTTCTCCGCCCATGTCATGTAGGGCCTCTATGCGGACGTTGTAAGAAGTCATTCGGGGCCGGGACAACGAATCTCACCAAGAGCATCGCGTGGTAGACTTTCGAATCCTTTATGATGTCAGAACCCTCGGAGAATGGCAGAGGGGTTTCTAGGAACGTCTCATGGTAGATTATTGTGTCGGTGGTCAGCGAGTTCCAGTTCATTGTGTCTTCAAGCTTATCGGAAAGCCATTCTAAGAATTCAAATCAGATTTTCCAATATTGGCATTAGTAGCGCATAACTTACCTCCACTAATATCCGAGTAGACCTGGACTGCGTGTGACCCGCCGTCATTCGACCTCGCTTCGAGAGTAATGTACGTGAACGGCACGGATTGCTTGACAGGGTCAGCAGGCTAGGGGGAAATCTCTGCTCAATTTGAAGCACAAAAATGATCACAACAGATAGCATACCTCGATAGGTGAGAACCATGTTACAGTGATATCGACCGGGCCAGCCGTAATGTCCATGATCGTCCGGGTAGGTGTTATTTGGATATTTGTCACGACAGAATCGAAGATTGGGGCAACACCCCCAGCATCGCCCATCCACTTCCATGTCTTTCCGTCGACGCGAATGTGCCCCGCCCACGTATTAACGTGCTGCAGGTACGATCAGCGCTGGACTACACAAGCACGTATACGACCTACTCCGTTCCAAAACGTCGGCCATAGCTGGGGAGTGCGGCTTGCGGCAGATTTGTATGGAACGTCGGACGTGTTCATCCACGTGCTGAGGTACGGTGACCTGACTGCGAGAGGGACGTAGGAGGTCCATAATGTCGGGCTGAACTGTGCATATGTCGACAAAGATAAAAGCGAACATATAACAAGGCCAGTGAGCAACATTGTTGTCCTGAGAGACGGATTGGTGTGAAGGCGTGACGGAGTGAGGGCCAGGCTGCCCATTTCGTTCTATACGAGGTCTGTTTGGATGCGTTGATTGATAGGCCTCCATCTTGAACACGCGGCCAACCTTGCGAAAGAGTGTTGGACTGGTACTATATAAATCAGGTAAGGTCTGGGCCCTACTATCAAGTGGGTCGGAAGAAGTCGACACGAGTAACATGATGAGAGGACAGCCTACGTTTTCCAACATTCCCTGATCTGGACAATGCCAGCACGGCATGACTTGACCCGGAGATACCCCCCATTTTAGCGCTGCGGGTAGAAGTCACGGAGCCATCAATTTATTTGACCACCTGGTAGGAAACCTGGCAATCAGTAAATGAGCATCCTCAACTATTATGATCACTATCTCACCGTGTTGACAAGGACAATCGAAGCCCGCGTAATCGTCTCCCCGTCTCCTCAACCTCCGCTACCATCCGAAGTTCTAATATTACGCGAAAGTCTGGAGGGCGAGCGGGCCAACACGATATGTCTGCGGGGTCACCCAAACAGCCTCTAGCCTGTCGATCCGGCCCCGTTTCAATCTGGGCTGCAAAGCGCATTATTAGGTCACGCCGTTCTCCGCTGTAATTGGCTGGGACTCACTCAATGCATTCATATCTATCAACAGTGGCTGTGACCGGAGGGTACAGTACATAGCCATTATCCCTGAGTGAGGCAGAGAGTCCGAGCGCACACGCGTGCCCAAGCCCGCATGATAAACGCGTCGACCCGGGATGGCGGCATAATTTCTACGGCTTGTATGCGCGCGAAAACCATGTAGCTGCCCCTGGTGCGTCTTGTCGGGGCCATATCAGAGTGTACAGTGGAGCTGTATCGACGTCGCGGTGAGAGGGAGAGTGAAAGTGGGAAGCGAGTAACAAAGTGTATAGTGGGGTTCCGATCCCCTTACAGGATCGGTTAACAATCGGTACGAGACTTACTCCACACACGTGACCGTCGTAGCAAGCTTTGGCGTTGTTTGGTCGTTCGGTTCGGTTTGCGTTTGACAACAGTTCGGTTCGCTTTATCATCTCCGTTGCGGAAAAGCCTCGTCGCCGTACCTTTTCCTGCCGCATCCTCAGGCTGAACGCTCTCGTCTTCCACCTATGACGCTGCCCCGCGCTGAACGCTGGTTACCTCGAAATGGTCGTGGGAATCGCCTCACCTCGGCAATGTCCTGCGGCCCGGACTTTTCAGAAACTAAAACGTACATGAACGAAGGCGGAGGTCACCGCAAGACGATACCTATGGACATCGTCTGCAAATACCCACTCCTTTCTGGGTCTTTTGACGGTCTGTACGATGGAGACACCGTCTATCCGTTGCGACTCTTACTTCCCACGGAGCCTGCCTCCTGTGCCTCAGAT
>BSCZ01000735.1:0-17772 GCA_027924225.1 Bjerkandera adusta
CTTTCAAGCCCACCACCGCCCTGTCGTCCTGATCCCGCTAAGAGTCCCTTCTGTTAGTGTTGAGCCTAGCCTCCACGACACATCGTCTTGTGCAGCCACACCAGAGAGGACATTTTCTGGGGCCTTGCGCAGTTCCTCAACGAGCTGGTCGCCGCTGACGCACACGAACCATCCAGTTAGCTGCGGAATACGGAAGACACGCCCTTTGTACTGCGACAGCCCGTCAGAATAGACGGTGGTTTGAGCGCAGAATGGAGGCTTACCTGGCAATATCCTTGCTCGAACACAACATCGGCCTTGTAAAGGAACTGAATAGCAGTTATAAAGGAAGAAACTATGTTGTCCGAGCCGACTGCTGGGATATGACCCTACGAACGTGAGCTGCGTCAATAAGAAGTATTGAGAAGTGGCATATACTCACATATTGTCTTGAGTGTCGTCGATAGATACGAAAGCAATGTATCAGGTATGCTGCCAGTGCGACATAGACCAATACTGGTACTGCCATGTTGTAGTAAGAGCTTCCTAGGAGTGAGGATGTGGCACAATTTCTGCTTCGAAGGTTGAGTTGGTCACTCTCTTATAGCTCGCAGTGCATTTGTTCCTCGTGTGATGGACCGAAGAGGATCTGACCTTCTCCAAAATTGGGGTCACAGCTGTTTTACTGCGGCCAATGTCTGGGACAAAGACACGACGCCACCAACGACCCTTCAGGGCACACTGTACAGTCCTAAATGGGCTATGAATATTCATGTGGCTCGATAGATGAGAATGAGGACACACCTATGCCATATGTAATAGCGCGAGGCTCGGAAATCTGGACATAGCGCTCTCACGACCCAGCGGAGAGGCTAAGGATGGCACAATTCAAATGGGAGCGTTGGAGTTCATCACCGCAGCATCATTACTAGTGCGGCGCCGCAATGGATGATATTCCATAAGATTGTGAGTAGTGAGTGAATTACGAATGTTGCTCGGATGCTTGCCGTCATATAAGCGCTGCGTCCGTGCAATGGGGTCTGGTACACGGAGTTCCATCGGCCTGCTCAGGCCAAGTTACTCAACATGCCGTCCTGGCTGTAAAACAGCCTATTGATAGAATATATGTGCCCTTCGTGCCAGCCATCGCTCCCACAAAGTTTCCTTAGATTCCATACCAATCAAATCGGGTAAGAGGCTTGGAGGCGATCGCGACGGCAGCGGATGACGTGGGATACTGTACTATCTCCGTCTTGACGTCTTCTGGGAGAAGAACCTCACTAAGGTCGGCTTTTCGTAATTTCAGCAGCGTCCAACTCGCCACGATCAAGTCACTAGATGCAGACGGCACAGCAGCAGTGACAGGTGGACAGAAAAGAGCAAGAAGCCGAAAAGCCAAACCTTTAGAAGACACGCTACGTAATTACACTCTGCGCTTGAACATGACCTCCGTGTTCCAATCAGCAGTTGAGTACGCCGCGAAGCGCAGGTCCGGGGGGCGAATCCCCTCCTCTCGCATCTTGACGTCATAATTCAACAGCAGATGGGCCAGCATGCACTTGAGCTGCGTCACCGCAAAGAAGCGACCGGGGCTAAAGAACAAAGCGTGAGCATGTGAAGTGACTGGCTCTTGGAAGACGCACCAGACATGACGCCCGGTACCGAACGCCGTGAAGTTCTGTCCCGCTGCAGTGGAGCAAAGCTGCGACCCGCTCTCGCCGACTTCTTCGTCGGTGCACACGTTCCCTTGCTTACCATCGCGCAGCTTCTCGCGGGGATACGAGTACCGGAACCCGTCGAATGTGTCTGGGTGAGAGATGTGTTCTGGATTGTAGTGCACGTCCAGCAAGAGCGCAGAGATGAAGCTGCCAGCGGGGACAATGGTGCCATCCGAGAACGTATAATCCTGTAAAACTTTGCGTAGAAGAGTCACTGAAACAGAAATCAGCTTTCGGACTGCTGGCGTTTGATAGAGACATGAACGTACGAGTACTCGAGCTATGCATGCGTAATGACTCTTTCAGGAAGCTATCCAGCTTCCAACACTTCTCAACAACCTCTTTCGTCCACAGTGTTGTATCGGGCCCCAAATGGTCGTTGATCTCCTGCCTGAGGGGATCGGCATACTGTGGGTACGCGGCCAGGTCGTACATAGCGTTCGTGAGTGCCTATGGATGTGGTTAGCGCGTCCTGCCACAGGCGAGCCACAAACGTCCGCACTAATGAAGTCGTATGAATCGCCGTCAAGTTCATACCGAGCGTACGGAGCGCCAAATCTTCGGTGTTTGAGTAGTACCCGGGGGGTGCTGCATCAACGAGCCACTGAACGAAGTCGTTCTATATCAAATGTGTGAGAGACCCCTCCTTTATTGTCATCAGAACTCGAACGCACCGGTTTTCTTGGGTAATCCAGGCCGTTCTCCTCTCGATGAGCTTTTCTCTCCCGTATGATTGGAGTGAGATGCTTGAAAAGGCGGTCCCGGGTACCTGTCATCCGTGCGACAAGCGATCCGACGACGCTGACAACAAATGTCAGTAGATATTACGCAAACGAGCTTGTACAGCACACATACGGCTTCAAAATGTCTGGAAACATATTGATAAACATCGCCCTAGAGAACAGATTCTTCGTAAACTGGATCATTGCCTGGTGATAGTCGCCATTTCTACCTGTATGATGCCGATTGAGCCGACTTCAAGCACAGGAAACTTGATAGAACCTACAAACGGAAGGCCCCACGAACGCGCGAGCTGTCGTTCTGGATACAATTTGTAGCAGAATATCTGTTACTTTGAGCGGCGCCCACTCTGACTCTTCCGAGTCATCGTTGATCAGAACGAGTTGTCACGAAAGGTTTGATAGACACACCTCCAGACAGTTTTGATTCCAATTCCTCATCGAACGCGACATAGATCTCGTCATTCATCATAGGCAGTAGCTTTTCGAGTTTCTTGTTCACAACGGAACGTATGATGCCGACGTGGAATGGGTTTGCACGAATCGATGGGCTCATTGTGTATTTGACCTGTGCGAACTGGGAACCCTACCCGTCAATACACGCATTATCTGCAGGACTAGAGATGACGTACGTCATCCTGCGCTTCCGCAGTCGAGAACACATTCTCGGGAACTTTGCGAAGTTCCTCGACCAGTTTGTCGCCGCTGACGAAGACAAGCCATCCAGTAAGCTGCGGCACGCGGAAGATGCACCCTTTGTACTGCAATGACCGGTCAAAAGGACTGCGGTTTGGTGTAAGACCAGAGCATACCTGGTGATACCCTCGCTCGAGCACAACGTTGGGCTTGAATAGGTACTGAACAGAGGTTACAAAGGAAGAGAGTATGTTGTCCGAGCCGACCGCTGGGATGTGACCCTACAAACACGAAATTAGTCGATAGTAGGTCATGAGAAGCGACATTCGCTCACGTATTGTTTTGAGTGCCGTTGGTGGATACGGAGGCAGTATATAAGGTACGCAGCCAGTGCACAACACACTGAAAAGAGCACCGCCATGGCAGAGTCTCGCGGTTGGTAGGGGTACGGTACGACCAGGTCTCCGAACTTTGAGTGAGTTCATATCCATTTTATAGCTTTGGATTCAGGGTTTAGGGAAGTCACGCCTCTGATGATCAGAAGATAAGTTGACTTGGGATTTGGAAATCGCCGAAAGGGAGTAGGGACATACCCGCGCTAGATGCGTTGGCAAGGGACCGGAATGCCCGGACATGGCGTCGTGGGAGGGCTATACAAATAACACAAGTCAAGCGGATACTGGGAAACGAGTCGACAAAGAAAATTTGCGACCCCTCCGGGAGAGGAGTCCTGTCGCTGAGAAACTCGCGGGTGCAACTCGGGTCAGCTGAGACAGGAGAGCGGGCAACAATATTTGTGGCATGATCAACATCACTTTCGTACGTTTCTTGCCAAAGAGTGTACCGTAGACGGCGGCGGGAATGATGAAGACCAGAGCGATTAAGCTGGAGGGTTGCAAAATGACCAATGGGCGCTACTATTGACTTTCCGTTGGCGCATCAAGCGCATCAAACGATCGATCAGAAAGGCTCTGTTATCTCTTTCGTCCGTCTCACTCCATTCTATGAGCACTAACCAATTCAAGAGTCAGGTTTTCATAATTCAACTGCCGCGAGTGATTTATTACAGCACAATTTATCTCGAACATTGTCTATTTCTTATGGTGAGTACTGTTGGGACCCTCAAATCCGTTACCTTGCTACACCCTGGATGGTCGAGTGACTCGGATACACACAGCACCGCGCGTCTGGGATGGGACGCTCAAATAGCAGAAAGGAGATTGAGACTAGTCGCGTTCAAACGTGCACGGCGCGGTCCCTATACTGTTTGACCCGGGGCGGAAGCGATCGAAGTCCCATAGAGTACGATCGACGCGTTAGTGCTCTGAACGTTGAGCCCACGTTCGCCTCAACGGATGCGCGCCGTCCTGTCAAGTGTCGATGTCAACCCCGTAAGATCGGTACTGGGCGACAAGACGATCGTCGGTGCCGAGCCGTCGTGGGTCTTCAGCGAGTTGAGCGAAAGGGTGCAAAGATCCATGACGAATATGCCCGTTTGGGCGATCGCCTTCAAAGTTGCGGAACTATCAGACAGAAGGAGTCTGCGTCCGAGATCACAGCCGTATATGCCTAGCGAGACCGCATGGGCGAGGTTGCGATAGCCCGGGGAATTTGTAGTATACGGCGGAACTGAAGCGCTGCTGATAGTTGCTGCTTAACACGTTCGTTGGCGGTGCGTGTTGACTGCGGGACGTTTGCTTCGTTGCTCGAAGCAGATGTGTAGAGGGTTCGAAGAGGAGAAACGTGGGCTGAGTCGGTAGCATCATGTTCGTCGAGTTCTCTTGGGGAAGCCAACTGGAACAATGGGAAAATGGCCGGTGTATTAGGTGAATCATTCACCAGAATATGCATCCTGGGACGGCCAACCGCGTCAGTCTTCCGGCCCGTAAATTGTTCGTCGAGAGTCCGTGACTGCTCGGGAGGATCTACCCTGTTGCGTTGCGATAAGTACAGCGAAAACAGTAACGAGGAGGATATACGGTATAAATTTGAGCTAACAAGTCGTATCCAGCGTACTTCAGAGGCACAACCCGTTGACACGGGCAGAAGAGGTGGTAGGCGTTGGGGAACGGGTTATTCTCGCGTCGCCGACGAAACGCCGTGCGGAGGTCCAAAGCGGGAGCGCGAGCGCGTCTAGCCTACGCGTCTGCGTGGGAAAGCTGCTGTGATTGGCTGGGGCGCGTGGAGATGACGTGGGTGGATACGACTCATCTGCAATCTGCCTTTTTCGGAGAGACGAGCTAGTCGATGGCCTCCGCGGAAGATTACAAAAGGGCGCACTCGACCGCCGCACTCGTCGACACTCCCCCTCACCCCCGCCACCACCATGGACTCGTTTGCCGAGCCCCAAGCCCGCAACGAGTACTCCCTCGCAGACGTCCGCGACCAGGTCGCCCGCCTCGAGGACGACCACCGCGCGAAGGGCATCCCGCTCTCGGGGCGCATCATCCATGTCTGCCACTACCTTCCCTTCACCGCGACGCTTGCCGCACCCGCACCCCAGGGTAGTCAGGTAGGCATCCCCAGCCCGCCGCAGACCCCTCCGCACCAGCCGTCCTCCATCCCGCCATCCCCTTCGTCCGAAGTTCCACCTCCCACCGCCGCCGAGAAGGCCGCTGACGACCGCTGGACCATCGGTGTCCGGTATGGACACAGCGCAATGGTCAGCGGAATTGCCTCGCTCAGCGCGACTCACGACCAGCTCTTTGTCGGCTGGACTGGCGATGTCTACGCCAAGCCCTCCCCTCCACCCACCTCTCCAACGACGAATGGCGCGGCGAGTCCCCCGCATACATCCACACAAACCGAGTTTGCCAAGGTCTCTTCCGACGACGTCCATGGCGAGGAGAAGGATGCTCTAGAACGCGTTGTTAACGCGCGGGGCAACAAGCTCCTGCTGAAGAACGAGTTTTTGAGCAACGAGGAGGGCGAAGGTCTCAGGAAGAACGTCGAGTACGTTCCCGTCTGGCTCGACGATAAGGCTGCGCACGGCCATTACGAGGGCTACTGCAAGCAAAGTGAGTTCTCCCAATTCCTCTCCTATCTCCCTTTCGTTCGCTCCACCGCGTTCCGCATCTTGGCGCGCGATCGCGGCGGCTCCTACCCCAAGATCCCAAATTTGCCTTGACCCGCTCAATCTCTTGCCCAATCATCTTCAATCGCATCCTTTCACACTTTCCTGTTATCACATTTCGTCATGACGCTTCGCCCCATGCATTCACTCTACTTGATCTCATATCGTGCCCCTTTGATCCCCCGACTTTGCTTGATCTTCATCGCAATTCATTTTCCCTGTACATCTGGTTTCAATCTCGGAGCCTTCCTTCCTTCCTCGTCCTGTTTCATCCCGTTTTGTCCATGCTCGTGATGTGCGCCACATTCGCTCGTTCCCCGGCGGTTTAACGGAAAGGCGCGTGTGCCGAAGATTCGGCCTCCCATTCAGTTCGCCTCTTCGCGACCAGACATCGAAAGGCACACGAGCACGGGCGGGCGGACCGACGCTACCCCCTCCATGCGTACCATATTCGGCTTCACATGCTTCATGCATCGATCTAACCTCTTCGTCGCATACTTTCTCTGCCAGAATCCCATGCTAACACGTAAAATTTACAGCTCTTTGGCCTTTGTTCCACTACCTCCTATGGCAGGACGTTGCTACCGAGTACGCGAGCGCGGACTCCTACTGGGCTCCTTACGCCGCGGTCAACGAGGTCTTTGCAAAGCGTGTCGCTGAAATATACCGCCCTGGTGCGTTGCCATACTCAGAATTGTCTCGCATCGATTCTCATGTACTATGGCAGGTGACCTGATCTGGATTCATGATTACCACCTGCTTCTCGTCCCCGCTCTCATCCGGCAGACGCTCTCTGAGGCTGCTATCGGTCTCTTCGTCCACACTCCGTTCCCAAGCTCGGAAGTCTTCCGGTGTCTTCCCCGCCGGAAGGAGATCCTTGACGGAATGCTAGGCGCCAACCTCATCTGCTTCCAAACCTACTCTTACTCGCGGCACTTCGTGTCTTCATGCGTTCGCGTATGTGGGTACGAGAGCACCCCTCGTGGAGGTATCGATGTTTCGGGACATGTCACCTCGATCAGCTGGTGTCCGGTCGGCGTCGACGCTGGACGCGTCGGACAAGATTTGTGAGTTGGATCCAACGGCTCTCCGTGTTCCGAATCACTGACACCGATACGTAGGATGCGACCCGGAATTAAGCCGAAACTCGAGGCTCTTAAGGCCTTGTATGAGGGCAAGAAGATCATTGTCGGTCGCGATAAGCTCGATGTCGTCAAGGGTGTCGTGCAGAAGGTAAACGTCATGCAGTTCTTCCGGTGTACTCTTTTTCACTTTCTTTTTTCATAGCTTCGTGCATTCGAAAAGCTGTTGCAAGATTACCCACAATGGATTGGTCACGTCGTCCTCATCCAGGTTACGTCTCCAGCGCTGTCCGACTCTCCCAAGCTTGAGCGACAGGTGTCTGAGCTCGTTTCGCATATCAACGGCGAATACGGTAGCTTGGACTTCATTCCAGTACATCACTAGTAAGTCAGCGTTGCGACATCGCTCGTCGAGAGTGACTCATGGTCCGTAACGTATAGCCACCAAACCATCAAGAAGGACGAGTTCTATGCTCTTCTCAGCGTCGCCGATCTCGGTGTTATCACTCCCCTCCGTGATGGTATGAACACGACGTCAATGGAGTTCGTCATTGCGCAGGAGCAGACCAAGAAGAGCCCCCTTGTTCTCTCCGAGTTCATGGGTATCAGTAGCAATATGTCCGAGGCGCTCCAGATCAACCCATGGAATCTTGGGGTACGTGTTCCGCCTCTCCCTTGTTCGTACTTTTTGACCCTTTCCTACAGGAAGTCGCAGCAGCGATGCACCGAGGTCTGACCATGACCGACGAAGAGAAGCTCCGGCGGCACGAGACGCTGTACAAGGTCGTGACCACCCAGACATCCCATTCATGGGCGACTATGTTGGCCAAGCTCCTCCTTGAACAGGTTGGGCAGACGAACCTCGCGAAGCAAACGCCTTTCATCCCCAAGGGTCAGCTCGAGCAGCACTACCTCCAGGCGAAGAAGCGCTTGTTCCTGTTCGACTACGACGGCACACTCGCGCCTATCGTCAAGGTCCCGAGCATGGCGACCCCCACCGACAATACACTGCTCGCGTTGGAGAGCCTCGCAGCAGACCCGAAGAACATCGTGTACATCATCTCCGGACGCGACCAAGCGTTCCTCGAGCAGCACCTAGGACACATCCCCGGGCTCGGCATGTCCGCCGAGCACGGTAGCTTCATCCGCGAGCCCGGTGCCCGCGAGTGGGCGAACTTCACCGAGAGCCTCGACATGAGCTGGATGGGCGAGGTCCTCGAGATCTTCAAGTACTACACCGAGCGCACGACGGGCAGCCACATCGAGGTCAAGAAGAGCAGCATCACATGGCACTACCGCAGCAGCGACCCCGAGTGGGGTTTGTTCCAGTGTCATCAGTGCCAGGACCTCCTGGAGAACAACCTTGCGCGCAAGCGGCCGATTGAGGTGCTCGTTGGCAAGAAGAACCTCGAGGTGCGCCCTATCGCCGTGAACAAGGGCGAGATCGTCAAGCGGATATTGTACTTCAACCCCGACGCCGAGTTCATCTTCTGTGCCGGTGACGACAAGGTACGTCTCATCCGCATTTATGTCATGGAACCCCTCTGACATCACTATTTTAGACCGACGAGGACATGTTCCGCGCCCTTCTCCTCTTCCAGGGCTCCTCCTCGCCCACGTCGCCGACCGCGACCACCCCCGCGTCCCCCACGTCCAGCCACATCATCATGGAGCCTCCACTGTCCGTGACGCTCATGTCGCAGCAGGTGAAATACGAGCCCGTCGAGCTCGCCATCGAGCGCGACGCCGTCTTCACCACCGCCGTCGGCCACAGCAGCAAGCGCACGCTCGCCGTCTGGCACGTCACCACGCCCGAGGAGGTTGTCGAGCACATGCTGCACCTCATCCAGCAGAACGAGAAGCAGAGCAGCAACCTCTAGGTTCCAACACCGCTGCCTCGTCGTCTTCATTCGGCGGCGTCTCTTACGTGCTCTAGAGGGAGTTTGAAGTAGAGGCGATGTTAACGAAACGTAAGATAAAATGGATGGACATAGAGTGTATGATAGTTTTTGGTTTGGCGGTGTGGGCATCAAGATATAGTTCTGTTTTAGTTTACATGCAAGTCAATGTATTTGTACCAATACCTTCTCTATAAACACGTTTATTTGGGCTCTCTCATGGCTTGTGCTCTCTTGAGAGTTGAACCCTACGATTTTGAGTCCTTCGATGTCAGACGTTCCTTGACATTCGCAGATGCACGAGATGGTATTGGTACAATCATCGATTTGCTACGATGCTATGAATACGCTGAATTTGCGTACTCCAGGTAAATCCCAAGGGTCGTGCGTTGTTCATCGGAGGAACGGATGCTTCTCCCGGTCGAACCGTCATCTACTAGGACCGTAGACGATCCAAGAGTCGACAAAACCTGATCTGAACATGACCCCGTACTCTCATCCTGATTATGGAAATGTTCTTTCTGAGTCTGCGCGGCGTCTTGTATGGCCTGTCCGTGATCAAGTTGCTCCCCGATATTCCCAAATATGCTGCTGTTGATGCCAAAACCGATCTGCAAGAACCGGGAGGGAACTTGGTTGTGGAAATCTTGTGTGGTATGCCGTGTGGTTTGGCGAAAGTTCAGTGTGAAACGGTGGGCGAGGAGAATAGGCCCACCGAGGAGACGTTGAGGGCCAATCGCGAGACAAGAGGTAAGACGGACATCTTCCCGCTCGCGAGTTAGGCGTTGACATCGAACGTCTAGGCAATGGGACGTACAAGCATACTGCGGACACGCAGGGCGCAAAACATGGAGTACCATCTCCCGAGCCATTCCAGAGGAGCGGCAGGTCAAGCCTCGGCGCCCCGTGAGCTCTAGGTTCTATTCTGGATCGGATTCAGCGTATCGGTATCTCGGACGGTATAGCTACATGCACAGGTTCCAAGTGCCGCGGCAGGAAGAGGCTCTTCTCGATGCTTCGAACACGAGCGCCCTGACAAAGCTTCGAGTCGGTAGCGCTACTTTCCGTGTCCTCAGGTAGAGTTCAACGGGTTGCTCCACGCCCAGTCTTCGATTCTGAGGAGCCGACAGAAGACGAGGGATCCTCGAGTGCATTGAAAACGCCACAGAGAGATCAAAGATGGGTCTGGTTCTAAAGGTCTTCGACTGCCGCCGATGCTTGCCGAGGGCAGCGTAGTACAATGAACTTTGGGACAGTCTCAGAATTATGTATGGTCATTCGGATGTGGATATCCGGGTAACGTCGCCTTGATTGCGCGCTGTCGCTGCTCAGTCAGAGATTAGGTTGAAGTCGGCGAGGGAACGAAGAGGACACACCTGCAGAGAGTGGGGACGACAAGGGACCGTACGAGTGAGGTGATGGTGGCTGCTGTGCCATGCCGTACGAGAGCGCTACAGCGAGGATTACCAGAAGGTCGATCTATGGCACAGAATGATATCTTGAAAGGGCTACTCTTGAGTCCATAATCGCAATATAACAAAATCCAGAGGCGTAGGATTTGTCCCATCGATGCGTTGAGGGAGCTTGGATGGCGTGACCGACGAGCGAGGAAGAGACAGGCAGTTGCGCTTCCTCGGAGGTCCCGTTTTCCATTATTCCGTATATAAAAATAGTTTTCAACGCCGTGGCCAGAGGAAATGAGACGATGATAAAATGCCGTCGAAGGAGGTAGTACGTACCTGACAATTTTATCACAAGGTTTGGACCTGGCGCTCGGATGCCTGGATCGACCCTTGACCTCAAATCCGGGAAGGATCGGTGTTCACTAAGGATATCTTGATAGCCAGATGACCGTCCTCTCTGGCAGCGCGAAATGTCACCCAGCTTCCTCGGAGACTCGTACCACCGGACAGCGTGGGTGGAGATAGAAGTACGGCCTTCCAGAGTCGTATCCAGGCCTTCGCACTTTCAAAATACGAGGACACAGAAGGTGAACGGAGCGCTGAAGCGAACGCGCGACCTGCGCTCGACGGAGTTTGAGGAAGGCATGGAAGTCAGGACGGACACGACGTGGTTTGAGATTTCCGTCGACTGTAATGTGATCAAGTATGTGTGAGGGTGGTTATTCATGAGAACCTTGTTTACTTCTCACCAAGTCCATTGTTAGGGCTCACAACTGGGGATGTTGCGGTAGAACTTGAAGGGCAAAGTCAAACACGGATAAAGCCGGAATAGATCAATTGATGCGCCCGATTCCAAATATGGACATCCGTCGGCTCGCAGCTATACGGTACGACTACAAAACTAGAAATACATACATACGAGATCTCTATGCTACAAGTTGGCTACAAGGGGGATTACAGTGCGAAGTATCAGTAATATCACGATTATACGACAAAACGTAACTGGGATTCGCGCTTCGAGTGCGGAGAGAGAAGAGCGGACGAAGGCCGGCGCATCTCGAACCACTCCTCGGTCGCTTTCGATCCCGGAGAGACTGGAACACCGTGGTCGTCGTGGGTAACGAAAGACTCTTGAACGTTGACGGCGATCGGAGGGTCTGCACGCGCCTGCGACGTACAGGGGGAGAAGCTCTCCCGCAGGCGCGCGAAGAACGGCTTCTCGAAGTGGTGCGATATTGTCGTTTGGGAATGAACCTCTGTATTCGCCCGCGCCTGCTTGCGGAGGTGGATGGTGATTCGGGACATCATAGCTACGGTGAAGAGCTGCTCTGTCTGCGCGGTGATGTTCTGTACGCCGGGGGGTGCGGCGACTATCATCAACGTTAACACTAGGTTGACGCTAAAGATGACGCTGGACGCAAAACAACATAAGCAGCCGCTCTATTGGTTTGGTGACCGATGGCAACTCACCTATAGTAGAGCATACCATCCCGCAAAAGCACTTTCATTACCCTTCCGGCAGTCTTGTTACGCACAGGGCCTAGAGTGCGGTTCAAGGTCAACAGAAGAATCACGGTGTCGTACAGGAGCGGGAGCCAAGCGGAAGCCGCGGCCATGGCTTTCGGGCTGTGTCTTTGTGTCAGACATCGAAATAAGAATGAACAGAGTCTTACGTACACCTTTCCAGTATCGAAGATCATCGTACACGCTGTCAGGACTTCTGTCTTGAGTATGCTTCAGAAACAGTCAAAAACAAGGCGTACCATGGTTGGTCTTGATGTGAGATACTGGCTTGCCATGGCTGACCAGCCATGCGTTGACAGAGAATTCTGTAGCAAGTAGGCAAGCAGTACCCCAGACGACATACCGCCTCTCGCGGTATAATGCCGATATGCTGAATTACCGATTAGAGTCATCGTCTACAAGACGGGTGAATCTGCGCACCGCATGAGCATCATCAGTCCTGTAACGTTCAGACCGATTACGATCATCGCTCCTTCATAACGAACGAAGTGCGTGCATCTGTAGGTAACTTAGGGACACTAATTTTTGGAAGGGAAGCCATGCTTACCGCTGTAATGCAAATGAAATCGATCAGACCATGAACATCGCGGGAAGGAGGGGCTTACTTCGGGCGACCAGGACGGAGACAGGTAAGCTGCGTCGAGCGCTATGAGCAGAGCCCTTGAACCTAAATCTGCCGCGCGACCTACCGAAAAGGTTCACAACGAAGCTCAGCGGCGTCACGTATCGGTTCTGGGCTCGATGAGTTGAGTTGGCGCATATGCAAGAGTAAACACTCACGATGAAGAACAGTATGATGACTGTAAAGCATGAGTTAGTTCCTGCGATTGAGGTATTGGGACATTGCTCACACCAGCCCTTCTTTCCGCGCCAGATGTACTCGACCTGTGAGTTCGTGTTAGATGACATGTCAGCAGGGATGATGAGATGACAAACCTCATCCGCGAACGTGAGTGCATGTTCCCAAATTAAGATCGTGAAGCTAACGAAGCCCATATACTATGCTTATTGGTATTTGTGGTCTTCAAGGAGTTTTGGTACGACTTACGATAGTTGCACGACTGAAATAATGGATCAGATGTCAAAGTACACAGTACGTTGCTCAAATGCTTACGTCTGACTATAATCATCCTCTGCTGATGGCATAGCATCCCTCACTGCCAAGCTGAGCGCAGAAGACCACATCCTAGCAGATTAGGTGCTGGCTTGTTCAGAGAAGGGGTTCGGAAGCTAGGCATCAACGGAAGGGAGGCAGCCAATGTGTGGAAGGTAGAGACGGATAGTGAGTAGCTCCACCGCACGCAGGGCTTTTATCCTTCGCCTCCGGGCTGGTAAGGTTCGTTCGCTCCTGAGGGAAATGAAATGGACGCACCGCCACCCGCGGAACGTTGCCCATCACCGACGTAGATGAGTAGTCCATGCCGGTTTGCGTGCGCTCGTGGCCGTTTACGGCGGGCGCAAAGAAGGCAAATGACCCTGCGCGCCAGACTGCCATCCAGGTTAGGAACCGCTTGTTCTAGAATGACGCAACGGAGACACAGCCCGCCCAAAGCGCCACTCGGCCCTGCAGAACTTGATGAGATTCCAACGAAGCCACTATTCGCTGGCAGGCTGTACTCACCTGCACATTGCTTGGGAAATAAATGAGCGAGCAACAAGTATTGCTCAGTAATAGACTTAAACTCGTGTCAACCTTACCGGGAGAACAACGTTCTCAGCGCTCGGCCCCCGTGCAGGCCGTGTAGCAATGAATGTTCGCAGCAGATATCGTGTGATTGCGTGGAGCACGAGGCTCCCTTGAGGCTGCGGGCGGAAACATGGTGAAGTAGTCAATATTTCGACACCCACCTCCAGATACCACAGTTCACCTCGTCATACTGTCCAGAACTAGCCGGACTATCCTCGGTGCACTTGTCTTCCCCTCGACGGTGCTTCAAAAAGCCGAACACGGGTCGCTCAGCTACCTACGGTACTATGATGGTGCATGGTTAGCTTGCCGTGAGCTTTCCCCGGCGGCCTCTGGGTGTATGAAGAACGAGCAAGGACGCCGGGGAAATAATCAAACGCTTACGACGCAATGCCTGCCGGTAATCTCTTGTAGACCGTAGGCCACCCAGAGATACTATTAGAATGACAAAGGACGATATCGGATAGCTTCCAAAGGATCGGATCGCGCCATGAACAGATGTCGTGTTAGAAATAGCATTCCACGGTAGCCCATTGTCTTGAATAGCTCTGCGGAACATGTTCGTAAGATACGTAAAGAGAGTCTAGAGCTTACCGTAGCTGGGGGACCCTCTCGCGTTCCTGGATGACGAGAACGATCTCGCGCTCTCTAGATGGACCTTGGTAGAGTGAAAAAGGGTAAATTGTGAGCGATAAGGGCAGCCTGCTTCAGCTGGTGCGGCTGTGTGAATCAAGCACAGACCAAATAGACTGACAGATTATAAAACCACGATGCTCGTTTGAAAACGCCGCATTGTTTGCAGAGCGATGTCCGAGAGCGGCCCTCGGCTGGCTCGTGATCGCTCCAGGTGGCCTCATCCGGTCGATATCCGCAGTTCTGAAGTTGCATTTAGCAGAAAGCTCAACAAGGAATGAAACAACTCCAACCGTCCGCGAGCTCCATTCCGCCCCCAGTCGGGGACTCTCTACAACACGAACAATGTACTCACCGTTACTCCGCAGAAATCGAGGCCATTGTTCTACGGTTGGCAAAACGAGGCCGAGAAACGGGAGTTAAAAGAGAACACACAACATATCTTGAGAGCAGTGCAGGGGTATCAAACACTTTGCTCGAGCTTGTCGTCGTAGTCGGTCAGGTTCCCTCTTGCACCCCGTTTCAGAGCGTCGCGTGGGATCCGGATAGTGGCGTGATGCCATCACATGACTGCGCGCGCCTCTTGCGTTTTATTCGAAATCTCATGTAGGACTGTAGAACTTGTGCGATTTGTAGAGCGGTCTTAGTTTTCATGACATGGCGAATTTTAGCGTTTATTGTGGTGGATGCAATTTGTACGCTGATTTTTCTGGTACTGATAGACGGACTTTCTGAGACAAACTCGAGACAAGCGCGCAACTGGACGGCGTAGTCAATGAAATTCGAATGGAGCATGCTAGCAGCGCTATGCTGTGCAAAATCACCACCTAGGTGCCAGAGAGGTCATGGGTATCGTTTCTTGTAGGTCATGCGCACGTACAACCATCGGTTTGAACTTAAATACCAGATACGGCCGTCCTCGGCATTGCCACGGCCGCTACAGCATTGCCGAACGCCACAACTAGGACCTATACGCTTTGCACATCGTCAGATGCAAGTATCCTGCATATTGAACCCAATATTCCGAACACGCATAGCAGCGTCTCCAGGTAACGAGAACAGTGGCGTTTGCCCCTGCGTGTCGTCGCCCAAGCCTTGATCATGCACAACGAAGGCCACTTCAACTGCTGTACACAAATCAAAACCTACTAATGAATAAAAGAAGAATACTGGACACGCACCAACTGTGGTGCATATTCGTACAACGCAACATCGAAATCTGAACAGAATTTCACTGCATTTCGCTGCTGCGATGGCAAGTCGCATCCAAAACGACCCATCATTGCGAGATAAGCATCAAACCTCTCCACAGCTGCACGATAGTAAGAGCAGTGCATAAATCGTATCAGAGATACCGAAGATTATGGGCGAAGTGCTGGGTTGAAAAAATGACGGTAAGGTACGAGTACCACCGTATCACCACTGGCAGCCTGTATTATACGCTTAACCGGGGCTTCGCACTCGTGGGTATTTGGCAAGAGGGTCTACGCGGCAGAAGACTTGGAGGAAACAGCTCGTCATAGACGTCAGCAAGATTGATCGAGGAGATGGCGGGACTTCCCAATCTGGAATTGTAGGCGCGTCAATCGTCGGGATGAGCGTTACGGTCTTTCTATGACACCCGCACGACCATGATGTGCTCACGAAGTGGACTGACGGCAAAGTTTACTACTCTGTCTGTAAATAGTGACCTTGTTCCAGGGTAGGTCTTCAAGTGCATGCCCTCTATGACAACAGTGCGACTTCACGGTCCGAACGAGGCTCACTGGCGGCGAATCCTCGAGACGACGGACAGACATAGAGACGGTGTTTTGGGTGCTATTGTGAGTCTCACTCATGCATCATTATCTCATGTTTCACTCGTGCGTGGGGGCACTACCGTCGATGATGACCGCTGTGCTCGATCCCAGGTCAACGACAAGGACTTGCGACGGCGTCAGCGAAGTCTGACGCGTCCATTCGCTCGAGACATGGCATACATTTACGCGCCCTTCAGGACTAGCGTAGCAGTCTTTGCTGCTACCCCTCAAATTCACACTGCCTTTGCCGCGTAAGCCAGACTCGGACGCGAATGTGAACGCAAGTTTCTTTCTCAAAACCACACTGCGCCGAAGACCCATCGGACATCGGAGATCGTGCTTGATAGGCACACCTCGTGTTGTTGGCTTATGATAAGCGCCTAACCCCGCGCTCGAGCCTCGAGTGTCGTATAAGATCACCAGCATCTTGCGACGTCGGACTTTCTCCTCACCGCACCAACTTGAGGTAACTTTCAATGCGCGTACTTTCGTGGGAGGAATATGTCAACTACGAGATAACTCGGCAAGTGTCTGATAAGTGAGTACAATTCGCATGAATCTGCTTTTCTCTTGAATAATTTCTCCGTCAGCTTCACAGGGAACATCGTTGACGTTGCATTGTCCTGTGAGACAAATCTTCTCATTACGGAATTCAGATTTACAGAATCTCCGCCACAGCTTGGGCTGTCTGGGAGTATATAATCACCGTGGACCAGGAGTGCACCCTCATATGGCGCTCAAAGACTAGACGTTCATTGGTTTCGGCACTCCTCATATCGTTGCGCTGGTGCCTTTTGGCGCAAGCGGCCATAATTGTGTTTCCCGCCGCACAAACGGTAAGGCTTCTACGATAGCGACTCGAGCACCAGTCACTGATTCTCAACAGAGGTATGCGTTCTCAGTCTTTCAGTACGGTTTCCGCTGATTCGGTGCAGGTGGTGCAAGGCGGGCGTCGTTTTTACTAATGTTACGATCTTTGTTGGGTACATCCAAATAGCCTGTAGGGTCATTCCTGCTCATTGAACTCGCAAATCCGCTGATGCCCTGTATACAGTGTTCTCGGCTCTGCGGGCATCGGCTTTGTGGGGCAACAATCTCCTCTTGTTCCTTGTCCTGTTTGTCTTTGGGAGTGCACCACTCGCCATCAAGTTGGTATGTTTTTGTCCTAAGTACTGCTTGAGCCAGATTGAACATTTGGAAGACGTTCCTAGCAAATACTGAATATCTATATATCGCGCAGCCTGTTCCTTCCTGCACCGGAATCAATGAATTATCTCCGGTGACGACTCGCAGGTACGACGGTTCTAGAAATTGCATTCGACGGCGTACTCAACACGAACTCCAAACTTAGGTGTACGTAGATCTTCACCAGAGAATGGCGTAGCTCATACCCCTACAGTAACGTTATTGGCCAGAATTCTCGTGATTCTTGTAGATGCTGTTGTCCTTTTGATAACATGGACGAAGACGTTCCACCAGATACGGAAGGCGCATCAACTCTCGATGTCGTTACCATTGTCTACATGCCTTTTGCGGGACGGTACGTCAATTCATCGTTACGGATAGTTTCTCGCGCTAACGCCCCCCCCCCCCCCCCCCC
>BSCZ01000735.1:17894-178044 GCA_027924225.1 Bjerkandera adusta
TGATCGGACAGTGCTCTTTTCACGACGAACATCGTTCGCATGGCGCTGGAGATCACACCGAAGACGGTAAGCCCAGCACTTGCTGATTCGGAGCAATCACCTCATGCGCGTCACCCAGATCACATTGAACGCGTTGAGCTGCATTCTCGATGTCCTAGTGAGCAATTACATCCGCTGCCCTACCAGACTTTAACTTGACTCCGCGTAGCCCCTGATCTTGGTCAATCGCTTCATGCTCAACCTTCGTAGATCCGCATACCAATCCTCCGGTTGCGACGACAGTTTCAGTCTTCATGTCTCGTCTGTTTCGTTCGAGACCCGCACTCGCAACCCTCTCTTCGAGACTATGGACGAGCCGTTGGAGCATGGAAACAACGGGGACCATGTCCGAGTGGATGAGCTGATCTGCGAAAGCATGGATTCCTCCAACGCGAGCGGATTTCCGCCTAGTAGCCAGTATTCTAGATGCTATTGTGGCTGAGTTTGCGAGTAGAAAATGTATTACAGTTATTATTATTGACGGATTCATAATAGCATCAACCTGTGCGATGGAAAGGAGTGGTGTAAGGCGTATTTGGAAACCTTCGAACGAGCATCGTGTGCTGCAATGCCGTCTACTCCGATGTATAACTATGGCGAACTGAATTTCTGAACGTCAGCCTGCGACAGATATAATCAGAAAGTGTCCGGTACCTGTCATGATCTTCGATTCGACTGAGGGCTGCTTCTATATCGTCGAGAGTGAATCCGCTTGCCGAGTCGAAGTTGTCGACTGTGGATTTGGAGGAGGGAATATCAGCACTGGGAGGCCGAGAAGCGAACTGCATATGATCAGTCACGAGGTCTTCGAATTCGCTGTCATGTTCTGCAACGCCGGCGACCGCCGTGCCATCTTCAAATTCGACATCGCGAGACCCTCCATACTCCAATGGTTCTCCAAGATTAGCAAATACTGTTTCGTTTTTCAAGAAGGCGACGTCTGTCACATGGGAGGGGACAGCGCTCATCGTAGTTGGCGAGTCGATGGCCTGGCGAAGATTCAGGATGAACCTATTGATCAAAATGGGGGGCTGGAGAGGATCAACAGACTATCATACATCATGAACGGCTGCACTTACCAGTGCTGCTATGAAGCTTCCGATGGAGTGCCCTTTCTGAGTCGATAGGTCAGCCACAAGCAGGATACAGCAAGCTCCATCACTCACTACCAGCGAAGTCCCGAGAAGCATCTGAACGATGTTCATGATTAGGAGAGCGCTACAAGAAAATTACTTGGCGGAAGTACGACAACTGAGATCGACGACGTACATGAAATAAATGGTGCCATCTCTCGCAAGACACGCAACCATTGGGGCTGGAGTCTGCAGTCTGCGAGCGCTTTGAATTTGCGTGTAGGTTTTCATCCACGTCAAAGCAAGGACTCCGAAATCTGCCACGATCAAGGGAATTCGCGTCACCAATGTCACTAGTAGACTGTTAGATCCGTCAACGGTTGTAGATCATGATACACACAGCTGATGATACGTGAGTTCGCCCAGTCATCGAAATTAAAACCGGTATAACTTACGTGTAATACAGCTCCGCGGAGATATTCGGGCTTGCCGAACACGATATGGGAAGCGGTTTTCCTATATGAGAGTACTGGTAGTGGGATATGTAGAACTGCGAGATTGTCAGATTTGGATGGTTGTGTTTGAGGAGATCTTACAATGTCGGTTGCAACCGGAGCCAATCCGAGAACCAGGAGGATAGTAAACATGTAGTAGTTGCGATCCCACATGGCCGAGACACGAAGAGCCGAGAAAACTGGGTAACTTGTCAGCATAATGAAGGACAAGAGGACAAAGACCGTACGTGCGATGACAATATAACTGAGTAACGCCAAACCTTCAAGAATGATTACAGACACTTTGCAACTAGACAAAGGTCAAGTTCTTCAGCCGCAACAATCTGCAGGAGTACGGACCTCTGTTGTCTATCAATGGGAAGAACTTCAAATGAGGAAATTTTCGACGTACCGAAATGCCCAGTACACCTCGGAGTAGCTGAACGAGAACCTCGATAAGCATGCCGTATCGAGTGACAAGGAGCAACAGCGAGGACCCCGAAAATCTGGTGGCTTGCCATACAGTCGAGACTTCTTGGTCAAAAGTGATGACATACTCCCAGACGGAAAGGGCTGTAACGATGAGGGCAGCTCAAGAGATTGTGAGACACAGTCATACCTAGAAGTCCTACGTCCGCCTCATATCCCGCAAGACTGTGCAGTATTAGCTCGGTATGGTACTAGCAGAAGTATCGGAAGCACTCACATGTCGTAGAGTCCGGAGACAAGCTGCGCTTCCGATGTGCTGTTATTTGGCATACCGGACGTTGGGGGCTTGGGGCGGATGCGCTACAACTCTACAGATCCTTAAAATACTGAGCGACTCCGACGATCGACGGTGTCGCAGCTCAGGGCAGCTCTGCCTGGATGGCATCAATTAGTGGGGTCGTGTGAGCAATCTACGTACCGTGGCAAGCAGAGTTCCCAACGGGGATGGACTGCGTTCATGAATCAATTCCACATGAAGTTGCAGTCTTGACGAACAACACGGAAGGATCGTCGTGGCATCTCCGCCCCTACGAAGACCTGTATGAGATAGATGCAATCGCTCTAATTACCTTCGCATCTCCGCTGTTGAAGCAAATTCGCCTTCTTCGCAATAGAGTGAGTATAGGTGCCTTGATGTTGGGAACATCGTATGTTATAAGGGCGTGGGGAGTTTGAGCGATCCGTTCAGTCAATCGAGACATCCTGGAAAACTAGTTCAGTACGTCCATGGGTATCGGAGGATTCGGGGAGATCCCGGGGTAAATTAAAGATGTAGAGAAAAGCAGATCAGGGTGCTCACGGGTCCAACGTTGGGGCCTTTGCAAAGCTAAAAGGGAATCTTCCTGACTGCTACGTTTGATGAGACCGCGATACAAAATGCTATTGCTCAGCTATCGTTCTTCTCCAGAAATCAAAATGATACGGAGGTAGCCAGTTCCAGCAACACGAGCAGTGGGTAGGAGCCGAAGCACATGACACGCTCTCCCCTTACGCACCCGTAAATCATAGCCGGCGGGCCGAATAGCTCCGTCGATACCAGACGCTCGCGTTTGCTTTCCGATCTCGGTGTGAGGATTTTGCTTCATGAGCGAAGAGGATGCAGGATAATGATATACGCAGCTTGAATCTCTATAACACTCGTACAAGAATGATATGTCAACTTCATCAGCCACCTCCGATGTTCTTGCCACCCTCACGTTTCACCCTTCTCTTGTGTTGCCTCGAACGCGAAGGAGATTTGGGTTCCTCCGATGCAGACAAGAAGAGCTCGAGGGATTCCACAAGGTCGTCAGGGTACCGGTCGACGTTCTCAGAGCCGTCGTTGGAGGGGGAGGGTTTGGAAGCAGAGGAGATGATCTGGAGACATTCGGCAGCGACTTCCTTGTCGTCTTGAAGAAGCATGGTCGGTGACCTGGTCGAGCTGTCTTCGTGCCAATACCGCTTCTCCACTTTCCTTTCCCACGCCTTGGCCTCGTGGTACTTCCGAACGGCACTTGCGCATTCGTCCCACAGCTTCTTCCAGCTATCCTTCAAGCTGGGAGAGTGACCTTCCGAGGCGTGGCCAGCGTCCTCGTCCTCTTCGCCCACAGGAGTCGCAGTTTCTATCGAGCTGTGAATATGGAGGTAGAGCCGGCACATCCTGATCATGTCTAGTTGTGTCGTTTTGTCTTCGTCGTATTTGCCTTGATGATAGCGACGGCAGATGTGGAGTGCATGATCAAGGTGGGTATTACGTTCTAAATGGACCGCGTCAGTCAGGAAACGTCTTTATGTATGGGTAGTAGAACGTACCTTTTTCGTCGTATTCGCTGAAGGTACGTACGAAGAAGTCACATGGGAGCCGGCCGTCTGGATGGACCGCTACGAAGTTCGCAAGATGGGTGAACATCGATGACCAGTGTAACCCCAATGTTTTCGATAGAGCTAGCGCGTCTCGTTCCCAGCCGAAGTTGCCATTGTAGCACATGACGATCCACATCCCCTCCTTGGCCCCATACAACCATCCCTCGGAGCGGTTGACATCCCATGGGATAAGGTACGTCACAAGCTTCATCAAGTCTTCTAGAGTATCTCGATAACGCTCCGCGAATGCGGGTTCCTGACAGTGACTTTTGAGGAGGGCGGTAAGGCTGCTGTGATGGTGATGAGGGTCGTCGCAGAGTACGGCTCTGTAGATATCCATCATGCACTGCAAACATCGATCGCCGTGCTTGGCGTCGAAAGTACGGCAGAATGGGGTCGAAATGCGGAGGTGTTCCCTGGATTGCACTGAACCGCTGAAGCGGGCGCCCAAAACTCTGCCGGAAGTATGGGTCTTATCCTTCTTCGTTGGGGCAATGAACTTGTGGAGTACGCGTGCGGAGAAGTCGGAAAGGTCGTGTCCGGAATGCGCCAGTAGGATGAGGACCGCGTCGACGGCCCAACCTGGACTGTTCTCATCCAGCGGGTTGTAGGTACGCTGCAGCAGCGTGTCGGCGGCGGCGTCTGTTAGGTAGATCCAGACTTGCTCGGCGAGCGAGCTCAGGTCGAGCATCGTGGTCAAGTTCCGCAGCGGAACGCTACGCCCTATCCTCCTTCCCATGACTTGCAGTATAAACTCGATGACACTGGCCGGGTGACCGGACCGTTGGTACTGGAGGGCGGAGAGCATCGTCGGCAGGATAGCGTCGTCGGAGACAATCGCGTCCACGGAAAGTAAAATCTCCGCAGCCTCTTGTTCCGTCTTAACGAAAACCTCCTCCTCGATCAAGCTCTGTTTGAAGATGACCCAGTCGTCGGTAGGCGCGTCGAGTAGAGAAGGTAACGATAGTGGGTGACTATCATCTGCTGGAGACTCTGATGCATCTCCGTCTTGTCGCAGATGGGTTAAAGCCATTGGCCCTGTGAAAAAAGCAGCGGCCGTGATCACTGGCGTTCGCACGACACTGCGGTGCAAATCATAGTGCCGAACGTTTCGCCAGATCGTCACGTCGAGTACTGCCCGCGTCCAACGAGCGAGCAAGTGGACAGCCGAACGCGTAGCGGGGGCGACAACACGACGACCGGCCCTCAATGTAGACTTGAGGAATGTGGTCTTGAAAGGACAACGCGGAGAGAATAGAGGAGCGATGGTAGTGATGACGAAAAAGAACGCCCATGCAGCGACGACGGGGATGGTGGTGTTCCGAACGCTATCGTGAACAGCGGAGGTGAAGAAGCACAGGCCGATAAAGAACAGGCCAAGCGAAATCTGGAGGAGTAACGGGAGGGTAGCGGCGATCTCGAACACCTTCCACTTCTCCAAGGCGGGATGGCGGTATTGTCGCGCGCGGAGCCTCTCCTTATGCGAGAGATACTGAAGTGCGAGATATTCTCGAAGCCACTGCTTGACGAGCATGCCGATGGAGGCTGCACCGAGGCTGAGGATCAGGCTCGTGAACCAGAGCACGTTGACTCTGATGGCCCATTGGGGCGCCTCGAACGGAGGGGGCGGAGGAGGCCTAGTCGTAGTGGAGTTGATAAATCCAGGCCCCGTAATGTAATGCTGGGTGAGAAATCGCTCCATGAGGTCTATCATGATGTCCTGTTTGTCTTGCTGGAGGTTTTGATAGGACTCCACGATCAGAGTAGTCAACACCGCCGAGTAGAGACCAGCCTGTACAATACCAGACGGTCATCATCGAGGTCGCCCATCAGTGCCAGACATGTATAGAAGAGAATTGGACCACGCACAAAAACCAACAACGTGTCTATGTCCTCTTTACAATCACTGACTTTGTCCGTGTCGTGCTCCCTCACAGTGCGAAACATCGCCGGCCATCCTGACGACGACCAATCTGGGTTCTAAACGCGATCAATATAGGGAGAGTCAGATGGTACTGAGCTTACCTGCTGCCGCTCGCCCGACATTTAACGATGGGAATATGTTTCTTGCCACGACACGGTATTTGAAGAGAGAGAGAGGTGTTTCCGAAGGAGTGACCGAAGTCGCATGGGTCGTTCAAGGCGGCCTTTCCGCCTATCAAGACATACCATGCCGCAGATTGCCGCTAGCTGTTAATGTAATCCCAAACAAACCCCGAAGCTTGGAAGACGTGAGAGAGGGCAGCACGAATCATACCATAACAAGGAGATCTTCGCCTAGCGCAATGATGGAGTCCAAGAAAGCGACACGGCAACATCACAACGACGAAGGGTTTTGAGTGTTAAGCAGCGCTCAAAATATATTATTCACGTTCGCGCAATGAGTAGGGGCATACATGCTGGACAATAAACGGATACATACATCCCATCGACAACCACAAACGAAGTTAACATATGTGATCACTTTTGGGCAACCAGGAAAGCCAGGGAATTGAGGTGTCGAGCTTTCGCCTGAACCTCACACGAGGATGAGAATGCATGTGGAGACGCTCAGGTAGCTTCGGCCTGCATGGCAACAGCCTGTCCGCCCTTAGCGGCGCTCGGAGTGAAAGTGTGCCAGCGGTCGTTGAATCGTACGTCAAGCGGGCGTCCACCATACATGTACTGCTGGAATTTCGCTAGAAAGACAGTTAATCAAGGCAGTAACGAGGGCAAACATGAGAATCACCGATAGCCGTCTCCGCCTCGCCAATCTGATTGAATTGGACGACGCCGCATCCCTTCGAGCGTGCGCCCTCGAACAGAATTTCTGCCAACTCGACTTGGCCGGTGGTTTCAAAGAGCTCAACTAGGTCTTCGTTTGCGGTTGACCATGGTAGCTGAGGTACCGATGAGTATGTAGCCAAAGCAACGATATCATAAAACCTACGTTGCGGACCATGATTTGCTGGCTCGGCTCGGCATCGTAACCTGCGTATCCAGCAGCACCGTATGCGGCACCACCGTACCCGTCCATGCGCAACGCACCACCTGGGGCGGGTTGGTCAGGGCCGGAATAGTCAGCGTAGAGGTCTTGGCTGGAGAAGTCTCGGCTTGCGCCTGCTGCGGCAAATCCACCTCGGAATCCGCCTCGTAGACCTCCTCGAAGACCGCCACCACGGAGCCCACCACCACGTAGTCCACCACGGATGCCACCACGGTAGGATCCAGGACCTGATAGTCCAGCATAACGATCCTGTGCACAACGTCGTGAGTAGATGCGGACAATGACCGAGCGATATCACATACCTCACGAACTTCCAGGGTGCGACCATACCAATCGAAGCCGTTGTACATGGCTATGAACGATTAGTAGACGGTGGGTGTATGTCCGAGAAATGACATACTGATCGCTTGCTGAGCGTCCTTCGAGGTTTCGAAGATGACGGTGCCAGAGCCCTTGGGACGCCCGTCCGCACCAATGTTGATGTCGGCGCGGATGATATTGCCCGCAGAACGGAATAGGTCCTTGAGATCTTGCCAGCCCGCCTGGTACGGTAGCTGCAACAATCGTTAAGACGTGTTCGAGGAAAGTGTCGAAATAAACATACATTACCAACGTAAAGTTGGTTTCCTGGGTTCTGTCCCGAACCAAAGAAGTTGTGGTGCGGGGGGCGAGGCGGCGGGGCCGCATTGAGACCTTGCCCTGCCATCGCCATACCTATCTTGCCAGGAACGGGGGTCGCACCGAACCTCGACTCATTCTCACGATCCTACGAGAATTGTCAGCGCTTGATTCAACCATTTGACCAGAAAACGCAAACCTCTCGGATGAATACTGGGCGGCCTAGTAAAGGCTGCTCCGACAGCTCACGAACGGCCCTCTGAGCATCCTCAGACGACGCGAATTCGACGATACTGCACACATCAGTCAGCTGTGTGGGTCTCAGAATCTTAAAAGTAATGAAACTCACCCGCATCCCTTCGAGATACCCGTAGGAGTGATCAAAACTTCGGCGAAGAGCACCTCACCAGCTATCATCCCAAAAGAACCCATCAATAACCGGCCTCTTCAACTCGTCATCCAGTAAGCCAAAAACTCTGCAATCTCTCCGAGCTCCTCCAGTCGCCTTGAGCGCCATGTCTGTCCTCGACCTCCCCGGCATACTCTCTATGCTCCCCCAACGCCTCTGCGCTCGAACACATCGAAAAACTAATCTGAGATGCCCCAACCCACCTCCCCTCATGAATTCGATCAGGTCCCTGTACTTGACGTCGTAGCTGAGATTGCCGACGTAGACCCGGTTTTCTCTCTTGCTTTGCTTTGCGAACTCGACGGCCTCCTCGTGTGGCGCGTTCATCGGGCCACCTAGCGATCGTGCAAAAGAGTCGGTAGGGCGACGGTCGCGACTGCGTGAACGTGTTCGCGAGCGAGTGCGAGATTTGGAGCGAGAGCGAGAACGACGGGGCCGTCGACGAGGTGATGCAGAGCGCTTCCTGGAGCGAGAACGCGAACGCGAGCGAGACCGCCGGCGACGCTGGATGGGCCATTATGAGCACTACTGACGCGGTACTTTGTCACCACTGCGGTACTCACGTCGTTGGGGCGTCGTTCCTCAGGCTCCCAGTGGTCAGTCCTGCGATTACGGACTAGGGCCGTGTATTTAGCCAAAACAACACGCACTTCCGCGCGTCCACTCACCGGAATCCCTGCGGTCGCGGTCACGATTCCTGTCACGGTCCCTCTCACCATCCTTCGGGTCGCGGTCACGCCTTTCCCTGTCCCGCCTGTCTCTCTCGCGATCAGCGTCGCGCAAGTCGGGCTTCTCGTCGCCGTCCTCCTTGATTTTCATGTCCACGTCCATTTTGCGTCGGAAGGACCTATAGGGGCAGCGAGAGCGACGGAGATGGTGGTGGTCACAGTGAGAAGAGTGGACAGGGTCAGTGTTTTTCCCGCAGCTCCTTGCCGGCGGTGCTGCAAGCGGACTTTAAAATGTCCCACGCCCGTCTGAATCGGGAATTCAAAGTGGTTCACGCGCTTCAACGCAACACATCGCTTTGCGGACCGACATTCAGTGTTACAGGTATGTATTGCTCTATGAAATGATCGTTGTGCGGTATTGGTAGACTGGGAGCTCAACTTCCAGGTCTGCCGAGGGGTCTGATGGGCTCCAAGTCGAACGGAATTCGAGAATGAAACGCGAAATGAGGAGGGAGGACAGACTGGCAGAAACGCATTATACGTCAGCTTGAACAAGTAAGATGTTACATCAACATACGTTGCTATCCAGGTGGGTATGACGACCAAAATCTAGGGGAACGAGGATTCAATCAGTGTTCGAGCGCTGGTAATGTAGATTAGTTACCTGGATATCTCGTCCAAAGGCGATACCCAACGTATTGAAAACGGCCATCATTCTGAAAGGGTGTGTGGATTACCTGAGAAAATGCAGACGACCCAAGGATCTGGGACTTACCCAAGATAAAAGGCACCTGTCAATGGTCAGTGCGGCTCTAAACAAAACCTGAACGCGTCTGATCACCATCTTCGACGAGCTTCTGCAATATTCTGCGAGTCATGGCACTACCACTATACCTAGCAATTTGAAACGCCTTCACCGTGATTATGGCTACTACGGTAAAATCGGCGACGAGGGACATTGCTCTGGCACCAATAAGCCCTGTGAGAGCAAACATAAGCACCTAAATTCGGGTTAACTCTCCAGGATTGCAGACTCACAGCTATAAGAGAAAGTTAGTATAAGCCCCGAGCGATTAGTAATACCAGACAAACCTCAGGTATGTATCCAGAGGCATGTCGAAGGAAATGTTGCACTGGGGTCCAGTGCCGGGTCCGCCGGGGTCGTAACCCGGAGTTGACATGGCCCAAAGATACTGATATGCGCGGGTGAGTCAACTTCAGAGACGGATGAGAGATACAAACCGCAGTTATCATTGGAGACCCGAGACCTAGAAGGAGGGTGAAGGACATAACAATTAATTGCTGGCTAAAGATGGCGTAAACTCGCATCGCGGCGAACACTGAATTTGGTAAGTTTAGGAATGTCAGGATACGAGGCAACCTTACCGGCAGCGCATACACCGACAAGAACATTGAATATCATCTGTGCTCGAACGAGTGCTGTGCAGCTGCGAAGCTCAGAACGATTGTCCAATGGGGAACTTCGCCGCTCACCTCTGCCGAGGAATGTCAGCACACGCATATCTCGGAAGGTCACCAAGACTTACCGAATCGTCCATACCATTCCAATATATTTGCTCCAGACATACCACTACGCTATTAATCAGCAGAACGTAGCGGTTCACAAGGAACAGCACAGATGTGCTCGACAAGTTTCCGCCCCATATCAAAGACGCTTCTTTGTCGAACGTCAAGAGGAAATCGTAGCAAGTAAGAACTTCTAAGAGTTAGTCGTCGTAGGACGAGCAGAAGTGTTAACACTCACAAGCAGCGGCAAAACTATTCGCTCTCTGAATTCTAGCACAACACTGTCAGTGCGAAAACTGGTTTTGCCGTGGGTTGCACGTACTGCATTCTTTGAATGGCACTGAAATAAAGGGAAAGATCGTCCATGGTATCGGCCGGGATACGCGTCGAAAAGAGGGGTATAAGTGGTACAGCGTCCTCAATCCTCTCCACCAGCCTTTATACCTCATCGAACGGAGATGCCGCTCGGGTTTTGACCGACAAGCGGCATCGCAACCAATAGTGCCGACGTAGGGCTCGTGCTAAACACGCAGGCGTGGAAGAGTGAATCCAGGCACCTATATTGTCCTCAGTTTGACAGTCGGCAGATATTGCTATTTTCAGGGGAATTTCGGGACTCCAGACCAATTACAACCGAGTGGCTTTATACTACAAAAGGTAAGTTCCGTCTGTCTAGCGAGAGGGTCCTGAGCGTGACGTATCAGTTTCTGGTGTAAGATCAAGTTCTGAATTTAATTACCCGTCCGATTACGACGTGTCCTGCGACCGCCTCGACGTGAGCGACACGTCGAAACCCGCACCTACTACGCGCAGATTCGCGCAAACACATTCAACCTCTGGCGGTTCTACAGAGCATCGTCATGAGAAACTGACCCTTCTAGTTATAAGGGACGCAGACCATCGTCAGAGCAGTGTAGCGATATTTGTGATCGCTTTCTACGCCCGCCGACCATCGCTGATGTCGGTAGAACGGCGTCTCTTCGCCTAGAGTTTGGCTTCGCCTATGAAGTCGAAAGGGACGCAGATGTGGAGTCGGGTTCGTAAGCTTCGCAATCCACCAACTTGAACCATTCTACCCGCTGTTCATCTTTGCGACAAGTCAGGGAATTTGCTCCCATACATCCATTTGTACACCCGCCAGCGCTGGGGGGAAGGAGGGTCGAAGGGTCTGGCAAGCATCCTCTGCTCTTCAGAGTGGGTAGAAGTTGAGGTAGGGTGGCGTGGGTGACTGCGTATTTGATAATGCGTACACATTGGGCATCGGAAAGCGTTGTAGTAAGAAAGGTCAGGATGTAATGTTGAATCTCCACTGGCAGTCCGGAGAATGTCGCCGTCGTCAACGGGGGGTCGATAGACTCGGTAGGCTTTGTCCCACGCAAAAGTAGCGTGCGAGAATGTCGTAAGAGAACCAGAGACTCTTGTTTGACGCTCCTCTGCAAGCCGCAATTCCTGGCTAGCAGTCTTTTTCTCCGATCCTCGATGGATACAAAGGATTCGGGTGAATCCTCCATGGCGAGATTGGCGTAGCAATCGAGGGTGGTGACAGAATAGTTCTGTGAGAGCGCGTCGAGAATCTTGGTAACGCCTTCGGCTCCGATGAGATTGCCATTGAGCGACAAAGAAGAGAGTCGGCACCGAGGTGAGGCGATAAATGCTGCAATGGCTGGGGCGGTAGCCGGTGTTATATTGCTCATGGGTACGCGCAGTCGACGTAATCGTGAGCCCAGTACAGCGGATAGAAGTATGGGGACAAATGTATCGCCACCGGGAGCACCACTGAGTGTCAGAGAATCGAGGGAAGACGCTTGAATCGCGTCAGCGAAGCGTTGAAGGGTCTTGGCCTCGAGCGGACATTCATTCTGTCGATTTACAGGATAAGATTGACCAGTAAAATAGCTCGGCGCAGCATACCAGTCGAAGGTCCTTGGGCGAGCACGCTTTGGAGAGGTATTGACTTAGAGCGGCAAAGCCAGGCTCTTTCAGCCGATTGCCTCTCAAGTCCATCTCCTCGAGCGAGCACCGTCGGCCCTCGTTTGAACACAGCCAATGGAACAGCTCAACTGAGCCGTCAGTTCCGAGGCGTTGGTGGGCGAGATTCAGAGTTCTCGCCCGTGGTTTCGACTGAATCTCCTGGATAACTTTGCGAGCACCTGTGTAGGTTAGGAGTCAGCTCAGTACACTAAGTGGATGTGGTAGTAGCGCACCTTCTACACCTGATATAGACCCATCAGACGAAAAGTATATTTCAGAGCGAGTTCTGGGCTTTGCTAGAGGCGGGAGCATGAACATTATGGTGGTAGTGGTGGTGGTGGTGCGCAGACATGGTGCCGCAAGACCAGGTCGTTGATAAGTCCAGATTAGGAACTTATCCAGCCAGAACTCTAGTGATTACTCAATTTCACTGCCGCGGGCGGAAAGCTTGCCTTTCACCTCGACCACCACCTCCCTTCCCCGCCCCTCTCACCCGCCGACGCCGCCAACTTCGAGGACCTTCGCTTTACAGCACCCACTGCTTCTGCTGCTAGGCCCATCCGGGCTCGATGTCGGGGCTGTCGAAAGAGGACCAGGAAGTGCTCCATCTCCTAGTGCAGCATGTCTTGCGCGCATTTTACGAGCCCAAGTTCACGGTCGTGATGGACCAGCTTGTTCGGCACCCGGTGTGAGTACCTGCGCAGGACTGACCGTCTGTGTGAGTCGGCCGCTGAACCTCCAGCCTTGGCCACGCAGTCTCAAAGATGACGACTTGGCGGGGCGGATGGGCCTGCAGCTCAAGGAGCTGAACAAGGTCATGGTTGTTCTGGAGAAGGACCAGCTCATCAAAGTGTACGTTTTTGCTATCCCTGGCTCTTTCGTCTCTAAACTTTCGCAGTTATCGACAAAATGAGCTGAAAGAGGGCGCGCAGCGGTCCGTGGGGCGACAATACTACTACATCGACTACAAGCATTTCTGCAACGTAGTCAAGTGGAGGGTCGCAGAGATGTATCGGAGGATTGATTCAACTCTGAGAAACGTACGCCGCTCAATCCGTCATCGCCAAGCTTTCTTTGTGCCAACAACCCTCTTACAGGAACTCGAAAACAAAGGGTATATCTGCCCCCAATGCCACAAGTCGTTTTCGTCTCTTGACGTTGATAAGCTCATGGACTTCATCAACAATACCCTCAACTGCGACATATGTCACGCCGAAGTGACGGACAATGACGACGCGGAGAACGTGAAGGGAAGTCAGGACAGGATGCAGAGGTTCAACCGGCAGATACGGTTTATCAGTGACGGGTTGAGAAGAACAGAGGCGATGGTTCTTCCTGCGTGCGTCGTGATAATTCATGCCATTTGCTTGTCCAACTCATCCCGCTCCCCTGCAGATTCGATGTCGCCCTATGGATTAAAACCAACATTATTGATGAGCGGGCCAAGGCGGCGGCACAGTCAGGGGGACTGAAAATCGCCGGTTCTTCGGGAGATGGCAAACAGGAAGATACTATCGGGGTGGTTATGTCAGTGGACAAGGACGAGGCGACCCAGCGCGCGGAGAGAGATAGAGAAGCCGCTGCGAAACGGATGCAGAACGCCCTGCCAGCCTGGCATCTCAAGAGTACGATCTCTGGGCACCTTACCGCGCTCGGGATACGGGAGAACGCTATAGCGGAGGCCAACGGGGACGATGTCAACCGTCTACCTAGCTCCAACGACGCTATCCTGCGGGGGCTGGCTAAGCCAGATGACACCCCCATACACATCAACGAAGATGTGAAGCCTGTCCTAGCTAAGACCAACGACGCTGATTGTACGTCTGTTAACTTCATCTCTTTCTACCCATTCTCATGTGCCTTCCGCCAGACTACGAGCAATATTATTCTTCGCTTGCGGTATCAGCTATGCCATCGAGTCAAAATACCCCAGCTATGGATAATTTGAATGACTTTGGAGAGGAAGAGGAGGATGTGAAGCCCAGCGTCCAGTACCTCGACTCGTTGAACGAATATCGAAAACGTTCCCGGTCTAGAGACGACCGGGGCGATGGACGCGGTCCTTCGAAGACACCAAAACTAAACGGTTGGGCCGACCCGCCCGTCGTCGCTCAGCCAGAAGTTCAGCCGGAGGTACCACTGTACGAGGAAGTTCCGCCACCACCCGGGGACGACCCTATTGTATACGGTATGTGCTGTGTTCTCTTCTCATTGCTTTTACTGGAACCCTTTTCAGTGAACGGCGAGCCAATGGCATTCTCCGCCGTTACAGAGGAACACCATGATTTGATGACGCCTGAGGAATACACGGCATACTTCGATGTTCTCCAGACCATGCCATAACAGGAGTGGATGGGCCGGAGTGTGTTCTATTGTTCGGGCGTGTGGGAGGAGGCGGGCCTATGTGTAGGTCGTTGTATTCTATCTTGGGTTCAGGCCCTCGGACGAATGTATCGCTTAGACATATTGTATAACATCAACATCCTAATATACTTGCTTTTAATCGCTTGGACGTTTCGTGTGGCGCGGCACGTCCTTACACTTGTTCCTCACTCCAAAGTCCATAATATATCCTGGCCACCTCTCAGCTCCGTGTTTCTGCGGACGTTTAGAGATTCATGGAGCAGCCAAAGAGTGCCAAGTATGAGACAAACCACTGCGCCGGGTGTTCGCGAGTCGCGAAGCTACTAATTCGCAAGAAAGGCCCAGAGGTTGATTGGCTGGCGTGAATGGGCCGCTATACTAGGCTATTGCCAATGTTTTAGATGGTCAGAATTATTGCTGAGAAAATGTACCGTAGTCAATCGCAGGAAAGTTCTCTGCGAGTCCGACTTGAGCGCAGGCTACACGAGCTGGGTGAATCCTGCGATATGTTTCGCCCGATACAAACCGCACAACTTGGGTACCTCCGGATACCTGATGACCTTTCTTTTCCGACTTTGAGATATTGGAACTGAAATGTGTGTTTCTGTCTTGTTCGAAGGCGAATAAATTCGCCAAACATTGCACGGGGCGCCTAATGCAAAAATGGCTACGTTCGTTCGGGGAGGTCTCGCTCCTAACGAACATTGCTCGCTCGCAACAATAAAATGTCGAAGTGTTGTTTCGAGTGCATGAGTAGGTGGTTCAGGGAGTAAAAGAGCAAAAACAAAGAGCAGAAACAAAACTATTAGCCCACCGCCGGGGTCGAACCGGCAGCCTTCAGATGGATTACGTAATACAACCCGCTACTCGTAAGAGTCTGACGCTCTATCCGATTGAGCTAGGCGGGCGGTGTCAAATGTGCTTTTAATTTATACATAACCTAATCGTGTACAGTAAACGCAATTTCAAGCGCGCCAGCCCTTTCTTTCGAGCTTTTGACCTAAACTCTCACTAGTTCCAGTCTCCCACTGCCCACAAATACACGGTGTGTTCCTTCACCAAAGCTCAACACGCTCAATACCTGCCCGACTGTTACCGGTCGCAAGAATTCATATTTTGACGACAGCTACGGCTTCGTTTAAAATATTTCGACCATGGCCACTAACGACGGCTGAGGCTGTCTGAATGTCAGCCGCAGATCTCAGAGTATAACTGGCGGGGCTGCCTCGCTAGCTTTTTTCTTCTGTATCGACGATGTTACTACTCACTCCTGTGATATTGAGGTGCTTATTAGCACTCACGGTTCTCCTCGGTCCCCTCGCGAGTCTCCGCGGCAGACACTCGCTCTACGCAGGCCTCGAAGCTCGTCGCAGCCCTGCAGTTACTCTCCTCGACGGCTACCCCTTGGCCGATTCGTGGACTGTGACACCCTCAGCCTTCGAGCTAGGATCTTACGCAGCTGGCAACTTCACTGCGACTGTCCTCTCGAAGCCGGTGGCAGTATCTCACTGTACTGCACCGCATGTTCCCCCGCCAGCAACTCACACCATCACTGTGGTGCTTGTAGCTGGCATCTTCGCTCTTACGGACCCTTCGGTCGCTTTCAAGAACGATCAACAAGTCTGGAATGAGCACAATGTCCCCTTCCTGGCTACTATCCTAGGAGCCTTCGCGAGTCTGTCCATCCTCGGAACGGTAAGCCTCTCAGCATATGTGTACGTGATGTTCCAATTGATTTAGTTTTTTCAGCTTCTCTCTGGACGCATGAAAGTGCTCGGTTTGGAACGCAAGAGAGCTGCTTTGCAAACGAAGGTCGACGTTTGTACACGCAACGCTTTCCTTCGGGCAGAGAACATGTCGGATATTCGAGCTCAGTATGCCTGCGAACATGCAAGCCTCATTCAGCTCGAGCAGTCAGTAGCCACCCTCGTAACCGACCTCAAGGTGACCAAGGTCTGTCATTGGCCGACGTCTGAAGCCCCACGTGCTCACGTATCTTCCACAGACCTCCCTTGAACAGGCCGAAGCGTCGACGTGCCTTGCAGATGAGCGGTCAATCGGCCTTCGCAAGGTCCTAGACGTACTCCTCGAACGCGAGCAAGTCGCAGAAGAGAGCCATGTACAGGAAGTCGCTTGGTTCGGTGCACAGTACACCTTCCTCAACTCTCGACGGGCAAACCCTCAGGGACAACAGTCTGTGGAACAAGTGTCTACGTATGTCGAGGCTCTAGAGCAAACGCTCGAAGGATGCAAGGCCGAACTTCGTATGTCGGAGGCCCGCGAGCAACAGCAACTCGGTGCTATCGACAACCTCAAGCAGGATGTCGAACGGGTCCAGACCGATGGAGGCGCACTTCTCCGGGAGAAGACTGCCCTCGAGCTAACTTGTGTCACTGTTCAGGACCGTGTGCGAATCATTTGGGCTAAACACGGCCAGGCGGCTGGCGAATTCGAAACAAAAATCAGCGACATTGAGGTAAGTCAACGGCTTTGCGCTTTATTCCTGAAATAATCTCATTATTTGCCACACCAGCTTGCGATCGCTGGTGCGAACGAACGGGCAAATGCCTCTGCAGTGCACAATAGCGCTTTGCAGACCGAGCTCGGCGACGCGCAGGAAGCTGCCTCTCACCTCCAGTCCCACAACACTGAAGCGCTCAAGGTCGCCGACGAACGGATTGACGAACTTAACGCTGCCATCGAAACTGCCGACGTCGAGACTGAGACACTTCAGCAGAATAACCTCCTGATTGAGTCTGAGCTTCCCGCGCTCGAGGGAGATGCCGATGCGTTCGAGGCACTCGCAGCCAAGATGGAAGCCGAAAACGACGCTATTGAGCTTCAGCTCACCCAGGACGACGCTGAAATTGATATCTGGCGCGGAGTTTTGACTGCAGAGCGCGATGACTTGCTCGACGAGCAGGCCAACGCACGCAAGGAGCTCTGTGACGTTTCGAAGGACGCCGAAGATACCCGACTCTCGACCGCTATCGCGGTCTCTACTATCAAAGCCTCGCAGGACGACGCCCAACGACAGCATCTGGAACGATCTGCAACGCTCGAGCACCAAATTACCTCCAACAGCACCACTGCAGACGCCCTAGCGACTCGCTTCAAGACGCTCAAGGCCTCCCTCGTCACTCGTGAAGCGCAGTACAGCGCGCGACTGGACGAGTTCACTCAGGCCGAGGAGCAATGTGCCCAGGACATCGAGGACACCATGTTCTTGACCCGCGAAGCCACGTTCGACGCACAGCAGTACGAGTCGCTTGGTATCGAGGCGACCCGGAAGCAGCGCGAGGCGGAAGACAACGCGGCTCGGGCAGTCAAACGGGCGGACAAGGCGCAGGCACAGTCGGTCGCAACGGAGAAGGAGATGCGGATATCTCAATTCGCATTCAGCACACAGGTCAAGGACGTCGAGGCGCAGTGCGCCTCTCTTTCGAAGACAGCCGAAGATCTCAAGACCGAGGGCGGGGCCCTCGACGACGCGAACTCTCAGCTCGCGGCCGAAATCGACAGGCAGACAACTACATTTGAGCGCAAGGCAGGAATCCTCCGCTCCCGACTGATCGACGCCGAGGCTGGACTTCATATCTTCGACACTATGCAAGACGATATCCAGCAGCGCATGGACGCGCACCTCAACGCAATGCAAGTTCGTCGTGAAATGTTGCAGGGCAGCATCCAAGACTACGCGGGCATGATCGACGCAGCAGACGAGGCGATCGCAGAGACAACTCACGAGCGGGAGGAAGAGCAGGATGCGCAGAGCGCGGCAGACGGTCAGGCTGAGGCCCTCACTCTACTTCTCTTCTCCCCCGGTTCGAACGGCGCAGGGACGCCAAGCCTCTCTTTCGCAAGTTCGTCTGCAACGTCATCTCCGACTTCCCCAGTGGAACTTCTGAGAACGCCAAGGGACCATGAAGTGATCTTCGACTGCTCTTCGGAAGAACTGGACGTCGAAGCTGGAATTCTTGTCGCGTCCGAGACCGTCAAGGCACTCGTGCCCAGTTACGTTGGCCTGGGGATTCTCTTGTAATAATGCTCTTTCTGTTGTTGATCGATAGAAACATATTCTGGGCACTAGTATGTTCGATTGTGAGGGTCGATGCACGACTTTGATTACATCACGGTATAGTTTCAGGGTCATTAGCGTGTAGCCTTTCGGCTGGCCTCCACCCTTACCAACTGGTAGGATGGACGAGGGCGGTCTGCGGGGACCGTGTCAAAGAGACAAATACCGGAGATGATAGGAAACGCACTCCTCCGTCCACGAGCACAGTCTCGCCGTTGATGAACCAGTTCGCTACTAGGCATAACGCCACCGCGCCCACGTCAGCCCGAGATCCCACGTACATGGGGTCTGAGCCGTCCTCTGGTGGTGCTTGAGAGCACGGCACCTCCATGCCAAGCTCAGAAGGATGTACACCAATATGGGACTCTCCGAATTCGTTCGCGCTTCCGGGAGCAATCATCTCGGTGGGGAACAAGCCTGGCGAGCGTCAGCATTCACGGCATAGGCACACCTGGTGAAAGCATAACTGACCTGGCGCAATGCCGTTGACGCGGATTCCGAGTGGCAGGAGCTCGTGGGCGAGCGTCGAGGTGGCGTGACCGATTGCCGACTTGGAGTACAGGTAGGGGAATGAGTTGCCTCCGGTGGCAGGATCCTTCGTCCACCCGTTTATGCTACTGGTCATGATAACCTGTGGTGCAAACTTGCGACCCGTGGCTGTCGCGCGGAACCCCTGCTTCTTCCATTCTTGCAGCAGGGGCAGACAGGCGAATGTCATCCAGTACGGTCCGGTGGCGTTCACGTGGGCGACAGCGTCGAAGTGTTCCTGCTCGACGCTGTCCAGGTACGCTTTCGTAAACGCCTCCGTCGTGGCCTCTCTTGGTCTCACGAACGAGCCACCGGAGATGCTGGAAATACGTGTTAGTGTTTGTGATATGAGTTTGATACAAGCCATCTTACCCTGCATTGTTGAAGAGCACAGTGACGTACGGGGTCTTCGCTGCTATTTCTGATGCTATGCGTTTGGCTTCCGACTACGAGAAACGTTAACAATGGTAAAATTAACATCTGTGTGTCGTACCTTTGTACTAACATCCCCTTCGATACCGTACATTCTTCCCACCGTTCCCGCCTTCTCCGCGCCGCTGTTGTAGACGTTGGCTACCCTTCATATGCATGTCAAGACGAAGTTATGTTCGGGAACATGTGCCCTGTACCTGTCCAAGTCCGCTTGCACAAGACCTACAAGGTACACGGTCGCACCATTTGCCATGAGCGTGCTCGCCATCATCAAGCCAATTCCCTAGAGGAAATATCGTCTTGAGATGAGAGAAGAGAAGTTGAAATGTGACGTACGCTTCCTCCACCAGTGACCACGGCCACGACGCCTGTCAAGTCGAACAGATTGCTCGCCTGAGCTTGCTTCAAGATATTGTGCGACATGGCGACTGAAAAGATTCGGGGGATTATGTTGAAACCGGACCGTGAGGAAGTCTTTTTATACTGGGAGGGGAAGCAGGAACGAACCTTCGGAATCTCTCAGGTCAGGGCTTCGAACTCGCACACAGAGCACGGCATCACTAATGGAGCCCGAGTCGCAGTTGGGAGCCACCCTGATAGGCCTTTCGTAAAGAGGGTCCAGGCTGCGTACAGGGGCGCCACAAGCAGAGCTTGTAGTTTGTCGGCAGCTTCGCTCGCAGACGCGCAGAGGCCCCTCGCCCCGGAGCATGTGCGCAAGGTGTGGCGAGCCAGCCGGTCTATTTCGCTCCATGCTTCCAGAAGGCGCAATTGGCAAGATTCTCGTGCCACCGACGTTCACGCGCCATACCCTCTCAGGGTCTGGACACGAACTCAAGCCTGAGACAGTCTGAGAAAGCGTAAGCTGAAATGAGGGGAAGACCGTGATAGAATGAGAAAGCTCACATTTTACGTGAGATTCATCGTCCTGAACCAATTACAAGGGCTACTAGAACTCTGGAGCAGATGGACGATTTCGTACACAGGTGGCGGAGATGAGAGATCAGGAAGAGGATCGTCTGAAGCGCGAGTGAGCGAAGCCTTCGGCGAACGCCGAGCGAGCACCAACGCCACGGCGGCTGCGGACTCGAAGGCTTCACCACATGCAACGGAACCTCTCTCTTGGTCATCCATGATGTACTTAGCTACGTGGCCCTCTTTCCTCCACGTGAATTGTCAGCTCACAGTATATCAAGATAGGAGGTATGCGAGCTCGTAGCGCCAACTCTAGGCTTTTTTCAATCCCGCCGGCCGGGCTTGGAGAGGAAATCGTTCAAGATCGCAGCCAGTAAAAATTGAGGAGCACTGCAAATTGCTCTCGTATATTTTTCCCTTGTGGGTATATTGGAACGGAGTTCGTTGCATTCGTATGGCGTTAGAACGTTGACCGCTCGGGTATAATATGTATTCTTACACATGAGGGCCGCAGCGAAGCCCGCGTCGCTGACATAGCGGCAGAGGCCATTCAAAGCGTCGGATGTAGCTTGATAGGTGGTGATACGAACATAGAAACCCACGAATCATTCTGCAGCAAAATACGGAACGGTCGAAAGTGACCGATGGCTACGTCCTCCTCGGATACTTTTAGGCGCCACCTAGGGATACTTTTCGCTCACGCCCTCCCATCCTACGTGTGACGTGAGATTGATGTCTTAGCTCCAGTCCGGTTGCAACCTCTCTGCTAATTGGCTACTTTGTCCGCCGCTCGCAGGTTAAGTTACGCCACCATATCCTTATTGCGTGCGTCATATTCCCGCTCGAGAGTGGCTCTCGCCGATGTCCGGGTTTGAGGTTACAGAACCGCAATGATGGAGCTATGGAAAAATAACGTCCCCCCAGCGTGCATTTGCGCGGTGTCGCGGATGCAGACTGAACGCGTCTAGAAGAAGCTCTCGATGCACCCTGCGTGTTCCGTTTCAGGATGCGCTGTTATTGTCGACGCAACAAAAGACGCCGCAACTATGCAACATACATCATGGGGAAACGAGACAGACCTCGCCCAAAAACAAGATGATTAAGTGCTGGTGATGTCCGTGAAGAATGAGTGTAATTTTAAAAAAACCGTCCGTGAGCGGAAAGAAATGTAAGGCTTAAGCGTTAGGCGAGAGACGCGAACCAAACAAGCAAGAATCCGAGGAGCAGCATCCTTGAAAGATTCGAGGGCAAAGTCTTCACACCAACATTAAGGAGGGGGACCGAAATTCCGATGGTTTCGTTGATACAGCTGACGAACGTCCCGTTGACTTCCTGAGGATATGGTGTCCTCGTGGCATTGGGATCATTGCCTGTCGTGATATTGTTCACGTATCCGTCGAGGGCGAGAGCGACGCTGCTAGCGCGGTAGTACTGAACGACCTGCTCGGGATGTGGAATCGACGGATTGTTGGGGTCCAAAGGCCTGGGCACCAGAGCCGTCGTGTTGGTCGCGGAGCAATTGCTTGCAAGAATCGAATCGGCGAGGGAGAGCACCGTCGAGTTATCCGCCACGAGCTTGATAGAAGTCGTCTTGGGGGCGTCCTCGAATTCTACCCATACCATCGGGCCGCCGGGACGTTCCTGGTCGTCCGAGCTACCGATCTAGAATGAAGACACGATCAACATCGGTGCGTGCGGGAAATCGCTCAAACACGTACTTTATCCAAGTGCAGATACGCAGCGGCAGCGGCAGCACCAATCAGCACCGCGCCCGTAGCCCAAACAACTGGCCAATATCCGAAGGGAAGGTCACGGCACTCGGAAAGGACACCGTGCCACCCAGGACAGTAGTTGCCATAACCACTTCCATAGTAGCTTAACAACGATTGTCATTCCCAGCGACCATTTGACAAGCTATGAAACGCACCTCGAACCGTAGACTTGGCCACGCGTGGCACCGCCGCTCTGGGCACCGGCGAACCGACCTGTGGCAATGGTTTCGGGTTTTCCGCCACCGTTGCTTGTTGACGATGCGGTCTTCTCCGTCCCACCCACAAGTGCTGGTCAATTCTTGGCCAGGTCGTTTGGGTCAGGTCGTTTGGGCCATCAGCTCACAGCACACCAGCGGCTGATTAACCTCCCCGCATACCGAGCATGTGGGATGTTTCGACCTTGGTTGCCCTTCCTCCCTCGATTGCTCTAGAGTAAGGCATCCTCTACGAGAGCATTTTCGGTTTTTCTGCACCAAATTCCAACCCTGGCTCGTCGCTGCAGACTCCGGGGGGACTGGGGATAAAGTAGCGGGATTGTTGCGTACCAGCCGCCGATCGCGAGATCACTCGGCAAACATCGTGTGATGGCCCAAACGACCCGCCCAAACGACCTGACCCAAACGACCCACTAGAATTGACCAGCACTACAGTAATGGAATGACTGGATGAGCCTGTCTTCCCTGATACGCTACTGGTCCCACTGTTTCCGGAGGAAACGCGTCCACCTTTAGGTCCGCCACTTCCCTTGTGTCCTCCGCCTCCCTTGCGGGGAAAAACCCGCCTACTAGGCTCAAGTGACTCTTCGCCGAGATCGTAACCAGTTGCAGGGTCCGAAAGGTCTTGGGTTTCCAAGGAGGGCATGAAAGTGGGAACTGGAGAGAGATATGAAGGGGGTGGTGAGGAGTGTGCGTTTGTGCGTGCTTTTATACCCCCCGAGCCAGTCCACGCGTTGTTCTTCGTTGTAGAACCCTCGATGGCCGGGCACCGCCACCAGTCCGGGCTTGTTGTATGTTTTGTCTACTAGTACGTGGCGGTGTAGTTAGACAATTCCTCGAGCGGCCCAAAGACATGTACTATGTGTCATTGTGAGACAGAAGTGTGGCTCGAGTCAGGCTCGGAGTCAGACACCGCCTGCGACAATAGGATTGTCCGGAGGCGGGCGGTGAATTAAGGTTCATGCTGGCATGCTAGCACGTGTACTATACAAATATGCATTGTCCGCATTCAAAATGAAGAGGGATGAACCAAAAGAGTCTACGGCATGCACTGGTCAGTCCTCTGGAGAAGAGAATACGAGAGGACAACGTACACCGCCATCGATTAGAACCGTTTCTCCGTTTATGAACCAGTTGCTGACCAGGCACAGCACGAGCGCCCCCATGTCCGTCCTCGACCCGGCTGTGGTGAGCGGCGCACCGTCCTCGGAAGGGGGCTGAGCGCAGGGCACTTGGAATCCAAACTTATCGAAACTGGAAACACTGGACACTCCGAAGCTGTTGGAAGAACCCGGAGCGGACATCTCTGTAATGAACAAGCCTAGACGGACCGTGGATCAGCACCTTTCGGCCCAGGGGGCTATGGGGAGCCTTACCGGGGGCGATTCCATTCACGCGGATTCCGAGGGGCAATAACTCGTGCGCTAGAGTCTCCGTCGCGTGACCGATAGCCGATTTCGAGAACAAGTAGGGGAAGGAGAAGCCCGCAGTCGCAGGGTCTTTCGTCCAACCGTTCATGCTACTCGTCATGACGACCTGTGGTGCAAATTTTCTCCCGTTTGGCGTCGATCTGTACCCCAGTTCCTTCCATTTCTCGAGTAGGGGCAGGAACGCGAAGGTCAGCCAGAACGGACCGGTAGAGTTGGTGTGGATGGCGTCATCGAAGGCCTCTTCTTGGAGATCGTTGAAGTAGGCTTTCTGGAACGCGTCGGCAGTCATTTCGGCCGGTCTCGTGAACTTGCCGTTGAGTATTCTGCGTCGATGATAAGTATAATCGTCAGCATAGGGGTGAAGTTGGCTCACCCGGCGTTATTAAACAACACGGTGACATAAGGCGTTCGTTTGCCAACTTCAGCTGCCATACGAATGGCCTCTGACTGTATCGAGGCTGTTAGACGTATGTATAAAGTGGAAACGGATAGACATACTTTCTTCCTTACATCCCCCTCGATCCCGAACATCCTCCCTTTCTTCCCTGTACGCTCCGCGGCGTCGTTGTACGTCTGAGCCAACCTTGAGAGCCGTCACCCAGACAAGAACGGACGTTGAGGGCTGTGACTAACCTGTCTAGATCCGCCTGACCAGGACCGATGATGAACACCGTCGCGCCATTCGAGATGAGCGTAGAGGTCATCATCAATCCGATCCCCTAGGAGTTAAATGAGTGCGTGGACAAACAACCAGCTCGGAGAACTCACGCTCCCGCCTCCTGTAACCACAGCCACCACGCCCTCCATATTGAACATATTGCTGACATGAACTTGGTCAAGAATCGCGTCGGCCATATTCAAAGATCTCGTTTGCAGTGGGGCAGCAGGTATAGCGAACTCCCGGGTCATACCGTTATAGTGGTCCCTTTATATGGCTGTGCTCGAGAGCACAGGGAGTCCAGAAGGCCTAGCGTGCCGTATGACTAGAGTCTGGGGCATGACTTCACGCTCCCATGATCAATGCTCCTGAGAGTGGAACTGTTTGTAACATGGGAAAGCGTGATGCAACAATCTACGTGCGTAGTCAGCAGATAGAGCCCCAGAGGTCAAAAGGGGGACATTTGGCGGAAAAGAGAAGTTCACCTCGGACGTGAAAGTGTTACATGAATCCAGGAGTCGTTTCAACGTCGAGATAGAGTGTTCGACGCGACTCTGGCGGTTCCAGTCGCACCAGTCGCGGTTGCTGCAGGAAATCGGTCGAACGGACTCAAGTCATGCATAGACTGCTCTGTTCCGGTCAAGGTACGAGGGTTGAAGCTAAGAGCTTGATTTTGGGTCTAGATGAGACCGCGAAGGTGGTGCTTGACACGGTGCATGTGAAGGTCCCAAGCACTTGAACGTGTGACTGGAGGCAATGTGACAGGGCGTGATGTGACTTCTCTAGATGGGGTAACACGTCACGTACAGCGTGACACGTGCTGGCGGCGGCTCAATCGACTGTAAAGAGGACATTGGACAAGTCAAACAACAACGCAAATAGTTTCATATCGACACAAACTACAAACCGTGAGCAGGATGTCAAGTTAACGGGGAAAAACAAAGGTACTATCACAGGGCATATCGGCACGAGAGCATTTTTGTAAATTTCGCTACGCCGACTCGGGCTCCGATTCCTGGCTTGTGGGCGTAAGCTCCGTTTCTTCATCAACATCAGCTCTATCCCAGCCATGATAAAGAGGCTCTCCCATATTCCCTACACTGACCAGGAACCGTGGTGAGGACAAACCTTGCGTGTCTCCTGTAGAAGACAGCTCAGCCTCGCTCAGCTGTTTGAGATTGAGGATGAAGCGATTGATGAGAATCGGAGGCTATCGTAGTTAAAAAAAATGTCAAGAAACGGTACGCTTCCAGTAAGTGAGCGCCATACCAAGGAGGACGCGATGTAAGCTATTCCGAGGCCGGTCTGCAAAAGGTATGAGTGCGTAGACGCGTAAATTGTGGTGGACGTGCTTACCTGGGCCAAGTTCGCCAACGGGCACAGCTCTACCACGTTTATCCCGAGTAACAGTTTACATGCTCTCCGTTGGTTGGGCGAATATGGAATGCAGGACCCTGACGACTTACATGAAGTATGCCGTGCCTGCAAAGAAATCAGCGCATGTCAAACGACGGTATTAGTGATGATACTAACCATCACGAAACAGTAGAGAAGACAATGGCACAGAAATTTTGAGCTCGTGTCCTTGACGCAGCTGCCGAAACGATTTCATCCAAGTGATGCCTACAACCAGGGCATCTCCGAAAATGGCGGAAATACGTACGGCACGCCTCACTAACGTCAAGTGAGCTTACCAGACGGCAGGTACATACCGAAGACATACGTACACCTATTCCCCGACAAAAAGTAAGAAAAGTCGGTGAGAGGTGTGACGAGAGCAAGGACATACGCGAGCGAAGTAATTGGGCTGACATTTGAGGATTGAAGACACCCAACACCTGGGACAGGTGTATACTCCGATTCTATAAACCCGTACTGAGCAATAAAGTGATCAGATACCTTCTACAATGTTATATCTGTTGGTACACACCATATTAATGACGAAAGGCGGCAACTGGAGCAGAAAGGCTGCACAGGCGAGCGCAACTCTCCCATCACCAGGCCAGAGAGCATAGACTCGTAGTCCGGAAAAGACTACAGACACAGTGAGAGATGCGGTCCAGCAATCATAAGTGACCACTTACTAGCAGCCAGGAGTAAAGACGTCAGTAGAATTGAAGCGGCTACAAAGCCTTGTATATCGCAGCTTCGAGAATGCCGCAGTCAGCCCATATGCGAATAAAAATGTCAAAATAAATACCCCTGCGGCAGATTCAGACCAGTTAACAAGACGCACTTGACAATCAGACGTACCAATGACGTGTTTGGACTCGGCGTAAACGATGCGATGGCTTGGAGGACCATGGCCCACCGAACAGCGACAAGAAGCAGTGACGCGGCATTTAGTCTGCGTCTCCAAAAACTAGCAATCTCTTGATCTAACGTTATGAAGTACTCGTATATCGCCAACACTAGACGAATTTCAGCCGAAATCATCAGACGCGGAGTATCCAACTTGAAGTCTTTACTTACAGGAGACGGAAGTCACTACCCGAGTCTGAATCAGCCTTATCATTTCGATTAGCCCGTATCCAACAAAAGACCAATAGTGCGTACTGACGAGTTCAATACTACCTCAACGGGTACTTGCTGGGCCATCGGAGAGTATCAGGTCTGAAGGTCTGAAGAGTCGTGAGGCATGCTCGGTCGCCACCATTTAACAACATTTCAAAGGAGGTTTGCGAGACCGCCCTCCGAGATAGGATCAAAAGTAGTGCAATGGGCGCACTTCAATGGTCCGGAGCTATTCTCGTCGATGCCGAAGGGAGTGAAACAGAAAGATGCGAGCGGGCGCGAGATGTGAACAATCGAAAGCCACTAGGACTTGACCGGCGTATTGCCACCTATGTGGTCAATTCCGTGTCCAGCCCCGGGTCGAGAGCCATGTAGAGCGTTCGGATAGTCGGTTATTGGTAGCCGCGTCTATCGTGACAGGTTCAACAGATACGATAATGCAGTTCTGTCAGAACGATGACACCAGTGGGCCGAAGCCAGTGCTTGATTGGGTTCAAGACCACCGCCACTCGCAATGACTCAGCGTAGAACAGTTGTACACGATGGATGACCCGTGTCCCCGATGCCAAAGGACACGGGCAACCCGCTAGGTAGTTGTACTCCTTGAAGACTATGCATCGGCTGGCAGCACCGAGCTCTGCTTGAAAGGCTAATTCTGGGTATCTGTGTTCAAAGTTCAACAACAATACTCGAAGCTCGAACCTTGTTTTTCTGACGTATAAAGAATAAATAAGGAAGTCGCAGGACCAATAGCAAGACTGGACGGCGGTAAACCGAATGAAGTATATGAGGGTGACTTGTTGCTTGAGGCGAACATCAGAGCGGGTGAGAGTGGTCGCCAAAGAAATACTCACCTTACGCCGCACCCTTCCGGGAAACCGTCTCGCTAGGACTGACCATCTCGATACCCTCCATGTGTTCTGGCGAATTTGAGACCTTGGAGAAGTCATCTACTCTGCCAAATTCGAGCGACTCGCCCATGTTCCCAGTCACGTCCACGCTGATTTGGAAAACAGGCATCGATAGCGTCCACGAGGGGCCTACGGAGGGTGCATCGCGCTCGTTCAGTTGTCGAAGGTTCAGGATGAATCGGTTGATGAGAACCGGCGGCTGTGGTTCTATTAGGCATAGTCTCAGCTCCAGCCATCGATACAGGACGTACAAGGACAAGAGACAGGTTCCCGAACAAATCACCCGTCTGGAATAACGGTCAACGCAGGACCTGAGACGAGACGAGAGCAACACACCTCTGGTAAGTTCGGGCATAACTCAAGCACGCCGAGCGTGAAGAGCAGGCTGAGAGGCGTGTTAAGACAAAGTTCACGGAGACTTAGAGTTTCGAGAAACGTACAGAAAGTAGAAGGTTCCTAAACGAATGGGGTCAAGGTCATCATCGTCATGTGTATGATGGCAGTGAACGTACCGTCGCGAAACAGCAGTGTGGACAACGGTAGGTGCACGCCAGACTTTCTTCCCATTTGAATCTGCTGCACAGACTTGATCCAGGTGACAACAACGACCAGGATATCGCTTAACATGGAAGGAATACGCGAAGCACGTTCCACTGTCGACGAAAAATTTAGGTCGAGAATAGGACACTGTACGAAAGGGCGTACTCCTAGCAGAAATTATGTCAGCACAGGAATATCGCTGAGGCAGCTAGCACAGCCAACATACGCGATTAAGGTACTCTCATTGAGGGTGAGATCTTCAGTGCATCCGAGGGTGGGATCGAACTGAAAGACGGAATGCCTGGCCATGTCGAACTAGGTCAGAGTCAGCGCTGCGACGGAGTGTTCAGGGTTCTAGACTCGTACGATATTTATGAAGATAGCGGGGAGCTGGAGGGCGAACGCTGCCACAAATAAAACGACGCTACCGTTCCAGAGGGCGTATACCCGCAGTCCAGAAAACACTGTTCTTGCCATTAGCCGAGAGGCTGCGTAATGGACGACTAGTCATACCTGCAGCGAGGACGCCCATGGCAATCAAGAATATGTCTTGTATGATGACGTCCGCTTTGCATCTGCGATAATACTCAGTGCCTTGCGATGGTGAAAGGCGACCGACGCACCCCTTTGTGTTTTGTCATATGCATGATTCGAAAACCTACGAGTAAACTTGTACGTACCACCAATGTTTTAGGCTGAATCAAGGCAAGAACCGTCTGAAGCACCATAACGTAGCGGGTGGTGAGGAGAAGGAGCGATGCGATAGACACCTTCCGTTTCCAAACGTAGGAGACCTCTTGGTCCACGGTAATCAGATACTCGTAGAAGGCCAACGCTTATGAAAAATGTCGCCGTAAGTAGACGCGAGCTGAGATACGGCCGTCTGACTCACTGGCCATGGATATGCTGATCCAGTCTTCCAGCTGGCTATAAGCACTGTAAGTCTCGTCGTTAGTGATAAGAGGGCGGGCTTACAAGTCATAAGCGTCGGAGAGGCTCGTCGAATCTGACATGATTGGAGGGAGTGCAGCTTGGGAGGAAGCCTCCAGCGTGTTTTATGGGTGCCTGCGAGCGAGGGCTCGCGCGAAAGAATTTGCGATGGAGCAAAGGATCTTCCCTCTGTGATCTTCGTAGCTTGGACGAGTTCACAGCTGCGGTGGAAAGCGTGCACGATGTTGTAATGCTACATGGTAATAACAGCCGGGATCTGCGGGTGCCATGTCAACATTGCAGGTCTTTCGGACACAATGGAATACATGCCACAACGAAGCGTCTGACCGGACAGTTCGCCAGACCGTGGATCTCGATGATACGGAGCTGAGAAGTCCAGAGTGTTGCCCCCGTTATAGCAACGTCTTGAAAGTAGTTGGTGGGATTGCATCTGAATAGGATTATCAGCACACCATACGATGGAACAAGAAGTCGCAAGGTGGAGCACCGTAAGACACACCTGCGATAAGGATTTCACAGCGTGCGTTGGTCAAGATGGTATATTCTGGTACTCTCTCCTACATCTAGAGGCGTGATGCTCTCGAGCCCCACGTTGCGGAACGAGCACTAGAGCCGTGGTATGCCCCTGCAAGCCTGGCGAAATAGATCCTTGGACGCAACCGAGTATCAAGGCCTTGATAGAGTTAAGATACCAGGCGAGCCTGGTGCCTCTTCGATGTGACGGCAGTGTTCTAAGCTTCTGGTGTTAGTACATGGATCTCTCCGCCATAAATTCAGCTTCTCACCTGATCGAGTGATCATGTCAAGGATCGGAGTCCAGAGGACGTGAGAGCGCGCTTTCCGACAGGGTCCCGAATCACCACCTTGATCAATGCGATAGAGCCTCAGCGCCCTAGACGAACTCAAACGACCTCGCCATTCGAGCGATCCTTGAGAGAACATGCTGTTCTATTTCAAGACAGGTAGAGCTACAATTGTAGAGGCTAGAACGGCTGTGAGACACTCAAAAATGAATCACCGAGGACTGAAGATGTGATGGACAGCACCTAGGGCAATATAATCCCGATGCAAAACAAGGGTTTGGTGGCGCCAGAACTACACAGTAGCACCTGCAGCGTGTTCTTCTCTCACAGCGTTGGGACATGCGAAGCCGAAACTCGCTAGCCGCGGATGATTTCGACGCAACTGAGGACAGCCAGAAGCGCACAAGCGACAGAACTCTCCTGTCAACGGTCACGACATATGGTAGGGTATGCCACACACCCTATACGTCCAATGGCATGCACATACTGGCTAACAGAAATAGCGTTAGCAGCACCCAAAAGCGCGCGACTAAGAGACGCACTTGCAGACCCTCAACACCCTAACCATTGTATCTCAAGCTGGCAGAAAAATTCACACTTAGCGGTGGAGAGTTGTCGGAACTCACCGACTCTATCCGGAGAGAGTCGTTTGGTCTTCATGGCTTGGCTGGCTTGCGTGAGTCGAGCCTGTAATCATTTTCTCCGGAATGGTGATATTTTGTTGCAAGCGTGCGCTGCATCAAGCGTAGCCTCCGCACTCATGGAGAGTATATCATCGCTGGAGGTCGTCGTGGTGTAAGAGGGCGTCGTAGGAAGGATAAAGACAGAGAGGACTGCCGCGACGGAGTCGCCAGTGACATGATTGTCACGGCACGTGCCGTTGACGCGTCCTGTCACGGTGCGTGACCTCCGCCAGTCGGGCTCCGACTGAAAATCCGCATCACCACCGTTTGAGTCGAACTTGAGTCCCACAACAACGTGCGCGCAAATACAAGGCTAACAATCCTTCCCAGATGACTCCGTACCAGACTCCGAGGATACCTCACGCTCCTCATGATCCCGAGTCTGAGCGTATTCTGCTTCGTCTGACCCATCCACTTCCCACCCATGATCGAGGGATTCTCCCATATTGCCAGTCACGTCAATAGTCATCCTGAACATGGGCGTCGAGATCGAATGCGTCAATCCTTCGGAGGATGTGTTGGGCTCGCTGAGTTGCCTGAGATTCAGGAGGAACCTGTTGATAAGAATTGGAGGCTGCGTTGTTGAGCCAACGGTTTGAGTATAGAAATGTGTTGTGGCGTACCATGACAGTAGCGAGATGCGCGACCCCCTCTCCCGCCTGACAATACCGACAACATTCAATGTCAGAGGCCAGCGAAAGGGTGTATCACGCCTACTCACCTCCGACAGGTTGGTGCATAGTTCCAGAACGTTGATCGCCAACAGTAGCCTGATGAAGCCATGAGCATTGTGGAGAGCGGGAGGAGTTGGTGCTCACAAGAAGTAGGCGGTACCTAGAGAATTCACATCAATAAGATAAGTAACAAAGCAACGAAGTAGACAGACCATCACGGAAAAGCATGGAAGACAATGGGACGGACATGCCCAGCTTGTTGGCTTTGCGTAGCTGCCGGAATGACCTGACCCAAGTCACCGCGACTACCAACGCATCCCCGAAAATGGCCGGGATGCGCGAGGTGCGCACGACTGAAATAGCGTGAGATAACGAGAGAGCGATATCAACTCCATCACGTACGCCTGAGACGTCGCACAGACGGGTGTAAGTACATAGTACGTCACAGGATGGGAGTACCTACGTGATAAAGGTCTTGAGTCCGAAATGCACGATTTGAGTGCATCCAAGAGCCGGGAGGACTCTGTATTCAGAATGGATGGAGCTCCACTGTGTGTTTAGTCAGCCATGGCGTAGCTCGGTCTAGAGAACGTACCATGTTGCTGACGAAAGGAGATAATTGGAGCAGGAACACCACGCCAGCCAGTAGTTTGCTGTTATCCCAGAGCGCGTAAACTCGCAGCGCAGAGAACGCTTGGAAATGGTCAGGTTTCTCAATAGCGCAGATATCGACGTCTTACCGGCAGTTATGAGAAAGAGAGCCAACAGTGCAACCTCGGATATCGCGCCTTCTGCTATACAACTTTGACGACAGTTAGTACAGCCGAATGAAATGGAATAGAGGTATGCATACCCCTGCCAATCATTCAGTCCAAGAATCGGGACGCTGTGATAGAGTCGGACTCGGGCGTACCGGCGTGGTCTTTGCGTCTGGTGCCAGAGCGATGATGGCTTGAAGAACCATCGCCCAACGAGTAGCGAAAAGAAGGATCGAGGCCACTGATAACTTGCGTTTCCAAACAGCCGAAGTTTCTTGGTCAATCGTGATGACAAACTCGTACATCGCCAGCACTGGGAGATCGTCAGCTGTGCACGCGCGCGAAGAACAGATCAGCGTACCGGACATCGTCGTCTGTATCCGTCTCTGAAGCAGCCTGATTCAGGGACGCGTTGTGAGATTGTCTTTCGGGTTCCGTTGAAGCAACGCGCACTTACACACTAGCCACATCGGCGATATAGTCCCGGTCAGACATGGTCGAAGAGACGGGAAGGGGATAACGGACGCGTCGGGCTCTCCTTTGTAGGTTTTAGGTTCCGAGTCCGAGTCGGGAAAGGCAACATGTGTTGGCCGATGATCGACACCAGAAGGCTGTTGCGTCACCTTTCGATAAGACTTTGGGCTGTGAAAAGGTACAGGTACCACCACGTACGCATGAGGGCGTGCTGTCAATGAGTAAAATCATGGGCCCCTCTGTGATGTCCGTCGCGCCGGGGGAGTTGACGGTGGGGATCTTGCCGCCCTGCCCATCGTGGTGCTTCCAACTGATCCGACGGTTAGGACATGGCAAATTCAAACGAACACTATCGTTTGCAAAATATCACCGGTAGATGAGGTGTGTGACCGAACCATGCTGTCCAAGGCCGTGTCTATTGAGTTTTCCGCGCTTCCGCAATTGTGAACGAGCGATGCTCAGCCCAGCTAGTGCCTTGATCGATCCGGAGGCCTTCAGGTACAAAAACGCGCTGTTAAGCATTGGCGAATGGTGCTTTTGCTGACGCTCTGTACCTGAGGCGAAGTCAAATATGCAAAAAAACACATAGGGGATGCACGCCGCGATATACGGCCTACTCACCAGTACGAACGCTGGCCCAGATAGAGAAGTCAATCACGCACTCCAGATAGCTCCACTGAAATATCCGGGGGGAGCAAACCTGCAAACAACGTCTACGTCGCCAACGCCTGGCAGATGGAGAGAACGAAACTCACGACTAAAGCCAACCAAGCGATACTTTTGCAGGAGTTTCGCATTCCAGAGACTTATGAGCGCCTTCTTCAAGTATCTGTATGATCAGCATCGTGCACGCGGGAGATAAACCCAGAGTCGAGCGCTCCATCTACGCTCCGACTCGGAATGCGCGCTCGGCTCATCAACAGAAGGGTGAACTCGCCAGGATGCATAGACGGATGAAATATGTTGTGTTTTGCGCGACTTTGCGAGCGCAAGAGCGAGAGCCAGAGTATGAAGTGCGGACGACATCGGTGCGAGCTTCAGGACTCGGAAGGCCAAGGAAATGATGGCGAGTCGCCACGTGGGAGCACCCAGGAGTATAGACGAAATTGGTCGCGGGGGACTTTGACGAAGATAAAATCGCTCTCTTCAGGCTGGCTTACAGCTCGTCGAGGCTCTCGTACTAGCGTAGTCTGGTTTGACCTGGAATACAAGACCGAGGGACTTTCCCGAGAACATCGGACCTTTCCGAAGAAGCGCACATGATTTCCCCAGACGCGCCACGTGGCATGTGCCACATAAACGCGGGGAAACGCCGATCCCTGTTCCCAACCATCACAGACAGGACCGCTGCAACCTTCGCCCCGAACAGAGCGTCCTCGACGTCTCATACTCGCGAAGGTCTCAGCCTGGACTATCATCTCCTCCTGACCGCCTTCAACGGGCCGACCGATTTATCTGGTCGAGCGACAGACTGCCAGCGCACACTGGCCCTGAACACGTCCTGAGATCCTCGCTGGGAGGGGAGGGCATCGAGAAGGCTACACGTCGTCGCAGGAGTAGGGTGCGTTCTCACCACGTCTATTCAATCTCTCTACCGCCGCTGTCTGCGCTTCATTGCGCGGGTGGACCTGACAAGCTCGCGGTCCCATTACCGTCCATGTAGTTGAGGAAGTGCCCTCACGCCCTATACACGACACACAAGCTGCCCCACGGCCCACGGCGTCGCGTACATGCTCACTGGCCCTGATGCGGTGTGCGCGAATTTGCCAGGGCGTACGTGCGGGCGGTCCACCTGACTATTATATGCACGGCTCCGCGGAGAAGAAGCGACAGTTTCTGGGGTCAGCCCCCCGCGTTGTTTCGTGCAGTCGGTGGAATACGATCACATGGAACCCGTAAAGACCTGGCCATCGCGAGCGGTACTCGTGGGTCTGTCACGCAGATGCCTCTAGGACCATCATGCTTTGTCGCGTTCCGACGTGACAGCGAGACCAGTGATACGTGTGGCGCCAGATCCTGATCAGGTCTGCGTGCTAGCATACCTGTGTGTACCTTATCGAATCTCCGAGCTTGGGAGTCGAAGGGCAAGCCTGGTTATGTTGTTCTTTCGTCGATGGGTTTTACATGGACTACAGCGTACGGGGAGAGATTGGATGTGGCGGATTCACTTTTTAGTTTCATTTGCAGTGCGCGGTTGCCTTTGTGGCGTCGCGTCCTAGAATCCAGGCTGTGTTTTGTCTGCTGTGACACACAATTTTTCTACCCCCAGCCACCTCTTTGCGAGGTTATTCTGATGTACGACGCCGGTCGATCGAGGAGGGTCAGTCCTTACCTCGCCTACAACTACCCTTTGCTAATAGAATGTTTGACAGTCGAACACTGGGATATGTCGGCGAAGGCGAGGACGTATTGTACTAATTATATGAATATCTACGGTAACAGCTCTCGTCTGAATGAATCACCTTCTCACTGACTTGGTCGACGCTACAATCATGTCTTTATATTCGCCTTCAGCTACTTACCCCCATCTCGAATGTCTCTGTGTGCGACTCTGTTGCATCAGAGCTAAAACCGCCACTCGTGAGTGCGCCAGGCATGGCGAGGTCTGCAGCGAAGCTTGATCCCGCCTGAAAAAGAACAGACGTCGACATCGATACGTCAGTGCTACCCTCATCACGTCGATCGAAGAGTCGAAGGTTGAGCATAAAGCGGTTTATGAGGATGAGTGGCTGTGGAAAAGACCTGAGTTACGCGAAGCTATCCAAGAAGTAGCCATGGACAGACCATCGTGACAGTGAAAGGCGTCACAGGAGCCGTTACCTATCGAATACTGCGTGAGACGTCATCGAGAACCGTGGAAGAGCACGCACGAAGGATTCCGTCAGGATCTGCGCGATGTTGATCACCAGTAGGGTACTGTGTTCGCATCAGGCCTCGTCGTTTGCCAGTTCCTCGAAGCTTGACTTACGCAAAGTAGAGAGTACCTGTGAGCCTACTGTCAGGACCTCGATCAGCGGATGACCATGCTCGGAGCTCACCATCGCGCAGCAGGCATTCCGCGATGGAGACCGGCATGCGCAGTCTTCTAGCCTCTTGTATCTGGCGGAAGGTCTTGAGCCATGTCAATAGGAGCACGAGTGCATCTGCGGTGATCACGGGTATCCGTGTCACGAGTACGACTGCATTCTATGAGCGCAGATCATCTCGAAGCGCAGTCGATTAACGTACTGCTAATTTAGCGCGGTCAGATTACGGCGATAGTGAGAGAGACCGGGACGCCTACATGAGTATGAGCTCGTCGGACAAGTTGATAGCTTGACCACATGTGTTTATTGGAGGACCCACATACCCGATCGTCGAACGCGCGAGGCCTAACTGGTAGTAGTATGAGCAATGGGGGCACACAGAGAATATAGGTTGGCGCATACAATGTTCGTTCCGACGGGGACAACTCCCAAGATGAAAATGACGGCGAAAATAGCGCGGTCGTGGTTCCAGATCGCCGATGCCCGTAGGGCAGAGAACACTTCAGCAACTATAAGTTGGCAGAGCGCAAGGAAAGACTCGAAGATCAATGCGTACCAGCGGTCAGAAGATACCCAACTAGCTCAAAAGTCTGCACGAGGATGATTGTCGCTTGGCAACTCTATTGTCGACTAAACGTCAAAATCGCTTTGCTGAGGGAATATACTGATGCAAACTCTCACGTTCTCGCTAGGAGGGAGTTGCGCCGCAATTGCTTGCAAGACCACGACCCACCGGACGGCGATGATCAGCACCGACGCGGTCGATAATTTGCGTCTCCAGACAGCCTCGATCTCGCGCTCGAAGGTGATCACATAATCGTAGAAACTCAGCACTGAGGAAATCGTCAGCACATCTTGAGCTCAGAAGGCACAGAAACAATTTTGAGACGTACTCGTCACAGCTATGCTAGCATAGCCGTTGATTTTCCTATCAGCAAGCCGTTCAGCGCATGTGTATAAGAGAACCGACAACGTCACAACTCACAGCTCTCGTAGGACTGATACAAGCTCCGCCGTAGAATCTTCCATGGCGGCGCTTCGCGACAAGGCCAGTGGGTAGGTGGGGACACACACATCGCGTCCCTGAACGCTTTCGTCTACTTATAAAACGCCCCCGGAAGAGGACTTCTCCGCGGACACGCTAAGATACGAGAAAAGCTTCGGTGTCGAAGATCACGGGTATCTATGGATCACAAACTAATATGTCTGGCAAGGATGCGGATAGGTGAGTGGGGGCGTTCTGCATGCAAATTGTAGTGTGGGCGCGCCGCGCGTTCCTGCCGACTCGGGAAGACGGGCGCGTCATCATGCAGGGGACGATCAAGCACTCGCGGCAGGTGCAAGGCCGGCCATTGTCAAGGAGGGAGTGAGAGAGCCCGTCTGCGTGGGTGACAAAACGAGATGGAAAGTCGACCGTCTTCGCGTAGTCCATGCGATAGGGTGACGACCTGATATGCGTTCTGTGGCGTTGTTAACCAAAAACATGTTGTGCCGCAGGTGTCTCTAGATACATCAGTACTCGCCGATTCTCAGAAGATGCAAGGTAGGCACCTCTAAAATGTAACGCAGAGTCGCAAGATAAAGGAGAACAGTCCGCACAAGATGCCTTTAGGGCGAGGGAATGAGTCCTGGATTGCTGGCTTGGGAGAAACAATAACGACGATCGCCTATCGATAGCGGCGGATTAAACGAGGACTCTGCCATGATCCTGAGGGGGCGTTTGCGCAGCCTTCAACCGCACGACATCCACGAGCTGAGCAAAGCGGGAGAGTCAGACGGAAAAGGGGCGGCCACGTGGTGAAGACTATATAAGCGCTCATCCCCTTTTTCGACCTCGTTGCCTCCTTTTCCTTCGACCCCCACCACCACCATCAAGACGATCTCCGCCCCCTCCCCTGTAGCACACTCAATACCGAGCATGTTTTGGACCGCGACCGACGCCTGACAAGATCCTCCAAGGTTCCTCATCCTGTTCAAGCGCCTGAAGATCCGTAGGGGAGGGCAAGGATGGCGACGATAAGCATTTTTCTTGCTCGCATAGGTAGCTGAACGCTCTCGCACGCAGTCTCCCCGTCTTCCTATCGGTGTCGTCCGGGATCGATCCCGGGCGGGCGACTGGCCCTCGTCCGCGCTTCTCAACGAGAATCCCAGAGGCTTTGCGCAGAAGATGGAACCCAACGACTGCAGGCGTGTAAGCCAGTCAGCTCGCGCTGATGAGCCCGGGCATGGTGCATCCGCGGTGCACCGGTGTCCGGCGGTACACGTCCGCGTGCTCTTGGGCCGACCGGAAGCTGGTTTGGTATGCCGCGCAGTGGACGTTCGCGTTCATTGTGCCATACCCGAACCAGCCCACCCTGCAATGTGAGCCCAGCTCCACGCAACGACACCTCCGACGGCGCATGCCTGAAGAGACAAATTGCCGCATGTGTACTCTGTACCGGCGGAGGCTAGCGACGCTCCGGCGAAGTTATGCCAGTCATGTAGACGGTGTTCCTCGGGACAAGTCTAAATTTCGATGACGTCTACCTTGTCAAGCGGCGCGGCTCCGGCCAACCTGAGCGACGGGCGGATTGATTCACAAGTTGGGTGGGCCTTGTGCCGCCTATATTTTGGCCGTGCAGCGGTGTGGACCTAGTTCGCATCGTTCACGGCCCTCTCTAAGACGAGCTATCTCGTCTTCCGAAGCGCGCCGCAGACTACCGACCGTCAGGAAGGCAGCTCTACGACCGCCCCCGAATCATGAATGCATGGTATTGGCCCCGGCCTACCTGTAACATGACACAGCCCGCGCGGAGTCGCATCCAAGCTCGCTACAACATCCGATCTTGAATTGGACAACGCATCGTGAAGCCGACGAAGTGTTTTTCGAAGAATGTGCAAGGCTGAAGGGAATACGACATACGAGGGAAGATGACGACTGTGCTGCGGCTGCGTCTCTTGGTGGAACATGCGGTGTGTCGGCTTTGTGCTGGCATGCTCGCTGTTTACCAAAATAATTTTTGGAAACCCCCATCTCTTCGCGAGATGTTTTCTGGCTTTGTAGTCGTGTAGATTGTTCGCAATGATTTGTTTTCGATCTCTTCAGCGCGATGCGTTCGTCTGAGAAGGCGTTGTCGTCGTGGTCGATCGATTATCACAAATGACCTCGCGCCCACCAGTTCGAAGCGTTTATTTGCTTCTGCTCTCAGCTGTCCTGCTGATCAACCTGCCTTACGTGATGAAGCACGCTCCCGCGGCGCATAGCTTTACAAGTGATTATGCTGTATATCTTGGGTTGTTCGTGTCATCCATCTACCTACAGGATGAGCTCAAACTAAACCCGAATCCTGCTGCTACAACGCGGTCGAGCACCGTGGTTGGAAGGTCGCTGATTCGAAACCGTTAGTCGCCGCTCACACATCTCAGTCATCTGTAGGCGTGAAGCGATATACGCAGAACCTCCTGCACGCCGTATGTTAATTGCCCTCGCTTTGCAACAATCTCACCGAATATTTCCAAAGAATATATCCGCGGCGGCCACACCACGGCGGTCCGTAGCACGGCAGGCGTGAGAAACGAGCACCGTCTGTGACCGCGCAATGATCTCATTGCATTGACGCGCTCCGCCGCCCATGCTCATTGATCAGTAACACAACTCTCACCACGCGCAATCTCAATGACAGCCCCCTTACAAAGCGCCCCTCCAGGGTCTCTTAAATGGCCTCCCTCTTCGCCCGCCTCTCTTCCCACACCTTCCGCTCTGCGTTCCCCCGCACCCTACCTAGTCTCACCGCCGTCCGCGTCGTCCAGCGAGTAAACATGTCCGGCCCAGGCAGCGCGCTCCCCCACCAGCAGAAGTCGCACGAGGCCCAGTCGAACATTGGGATCATGAAGACGGAGCCCGACGGGTCGTTCAAGAGGAAGGCGTCCAGCTTCAGGAGGTTCATCGAGCCCAACGGAGAGTTCGCGCCTGAGAAAGGTACGCAGGGGCACCCCTGAACCTTGCTTTCGCGCTGACGCGCTCAGGTCGTTATCATCTCTACGTTTCGTACGCGTGCCGTGAGTTTTACAAGGGTTTTCGCGACCATGGACGGGAAAGCTGATGCAGACTAGCTTGGGCGACGCGTACCCTGATTGTGAGGCAGCTCAAGGGCCTGGAAGACTTCATCTGTGCGTATTGCCTTTTTTCGTAGCGCTTCAAGCCTCTCATGTTTCTCAGCCGTCAGCGTGGTGTCTCCCCACATGGGGCAGGACGGCTGGCCATTCGCCGACGTCGATCCTTTCCCCGGCGCGGACATAGATACCCTTAACGGAGCGAAGCACGTCAAGGACCTCTACTTGAAGGTGCAGCCCGACTACGACGGCCGGTACGCGCGCTTTTGGCTGCATATATGCGGGTTCTAACGCGTCGGACAGCTTCACGGTCCCCGTTCTGTGGGACAAGCAGACGAGCACGATCGTCAACAACGAGAGTTCGGAAATCATCCGCATGCTCAACACCGCGTTCAACAGCCTTCTGCCCAAGGACAAGGCTGAACTTGACCTCTACCCGGAGTCTCTTCGTGCTGAGATTGATGGTGTCAACGAGTGGGTGTACGATACCGTCAACAGTACGTACGATCAATTCTTTCGCCGTGGATTCTATTCACGCGACGTTCTGCAGACGGTGTGTACAGGTCTGGCTTTGCAACTAGCCAGCAGGCATACGAGACTGCGGTTCTTGCCCTCTTCAAGTCGCTCGATCGCCTCGAAGGGATGCTCAAGGGCAAGGACTACCTCATTGGCGACCGCCTCACGGAAGCCGACGTCCGTCTCTTCGTGACAATCGTAAGTGTCACCTCCTCCTCGCCTTCCTCTTGCCTAAGCGCGTGCTTTTATCGTAGGTCCGCTTCGACCCCGTCTACTTCGCGCACTTCAAATGCAACCTGCGCACGATCCGCGACGGGTATCCGAACCTGCACCAATGGATGCGCAAGCTGTACTGGAACAACGCTGCGTTCAAAGACACGTGCAACTTCGAGCATATCAAGGTGCACTATTATTGGTCGCAAACTGCTGTATGTGTCTTTCGGGCTCATAACGCGTCATTCAGGTGTCTTACTATAGCATGCCGCAGGTTAACCCCACCCGGGTCGTTCCCGTTGGGCCGGATCCGTACATCTTGCCGTTGTGAGCGTAATGAGAAACGAAGACCGAAGAGGCCGTGTAAAAGCATCATTGTGTACTTCTATCGCGAGCAAGAGACTCTTTCTGAATTGTTGGTGGTGTCGCGATATCCGAAACCATGGAACCGCTCCTGTGGCGTAACGACGTCGTTCTCAGCACTGACTATTGTTGCACCTAGCATTCGCTGAACAGCCGTAACGAGATGCAGATAAGGTTGTTCTGCCTGCTGCGAACTGTTTATAATATGCTGAAGCTTGACCACAGTGACCCGATAGCGTGATTGAAATGGCTGAAGGCTGTTTAGGTTCGAGATGCGGTGTAGACCGACTCCGTGCGGTATCTACTCTGTTGACCGTCACCATCGGGGCTGTAAAGTTGAGACCCTGAAACTCTGAAGCTAGTTGAACAGGATGATAGAGAAGGTGCGGGGCTGTTCCGGTCGGCCAGGATAATATTACGGTATGCCTACACTGGGTGGTAATCCTAAGCCTAGTATTTCTTGTTGGCGATGTCTTACCAACATTACTAGAAGTAGCGACGGTGATTTGGGAAAGAAACGGTCCCACTTACAAAGGAAGGAGCGTAGCCCTTGAGACTTTAAGGCTGACCACGAGGGCCGAGGTCGTCGGTCTGAGTGCGGCCCTCATTGGGATAGTCGCAGTTCCCCGTGTCCAGTGGCACCTACGGGAAGCACGGCGTATTAGGTTTTGTGTTCCTGATGAATAGGCTATGCATGAACATTCCTTTACGGAATATCATTGACCTAGGTGCGCTTCTGGGTCGCCATCCAAAATGTTATTGATGCATATTTGTCTTGCCAGATACTCGCCGCCCGTGTGGTCCCCCCACCTATCAGCGAATTTCCTTTGGAAAGGGTGAGGGAATTGCGAGTCTATAAGAGCCCCGCAGGTGTCCATCTTTCCTCCTCTGTACTCACACCATGGCCGACCAGAGCCCCGTCGCAACGATGGTATCGAGCTTGTATGATTACTCGACCTTCGGACTTTTCCACGGTAAAACTCACATGTCGGCTCTTTGGACAGTATGATTCAAGAACGCGTTCAAACGGCGATCTCCTGTCAGTAACGTCGAGACTTACCCTTATTTGTACACTACTGACGGGTCCTTCAGCGCTAACAATTTACGAGTACATCATTACGATAGAACAAGAAGTCTCCACAATTTGGAAGCGTCGAATATCTGTGGCTTCACTTCTACTTTTTTCTGTTAGATTTGGGATGCTTTTTGGAGCCGTTATCGGACTTGTAACGGATTCGACGCTCTCAACGGTGCGTCTTGCAAACAAGATAATTCAATTTCCTGACTGAAATCGCAATGGACAGAGGTACATATTTACTTAAAACTGGACTGCTGTACACCTCACTATTGATGAAGCTGCGAAGCAACAATCCTCCTGAACACGGCTGTCGTACTTTCTCTTTTGATTTCAACCGCCGGTAAGACACACTTATGTGTACTTGTGAGCAGAGCATCTGAACCTTTTCTAGTTTTCTCTGCACTGCGAGTTTACGCCCTGTCGGATAGAAATATCACACTCGCTGGAGTTGCGTTCCTGCTCCAAATTATCTCTTTTGGGGTAAACATAGTGAGCTGCATGATATTATTACGTTGTTTCAGGGCTGACTTTCCGCCCAGTATCTCGCTATCGATTCTTCATATGAAGGCATTCCCGGCATAGGCTGTGTCCAGAGCGTAAACTTTGACAGACGTACGGAGACCATGTATGTGTATGATTCATGGTGCACGTTATCCTTCTCATAAGCTTGGAATCGGGATCGGGCCTGCAGGAGTAAGTGTTTGGTTTGGGTTGCGTGGGTTATATACCCCTCAGCTCACGATATTCCAGTCGTACGCATCGCGCGAATTCCTGCAATATTTGGAGACGTGCTAGTGATCGCGGTCACTTGGTTCAAATCATACCAACAGCTACATTTGGGAAGAGGGCTAGAAATCCCAACCCCTTTGTCAAGTTTATTGTTTCGCGATGGTTGGTTCACCATATCTCGACGGGAATCGGTCGAATATCTGACAGTCACTTGTCAGGGACCGCTTATTTTCTGTAAGTCGCTGAACCTTACAAAGCTTTGTCATGCTAATGTACCCAGTGCCCTCCTCGCGGTCAGCATACTAGAGCTATGTGCAGATATATCGCAGGTGAGACTATGTATCGCAAGTTACCGTTTTCAGCCTGCATTGAGATTTACAGGCAGGCGAGTTACAAAGTGTTGCGCAATTCTGTACTCTCTTGGTACGCTCTGTCGAATATTCTCCAATATTACCCTCACCGCTTCGCGTTGAAGCCTCCCGTCCTTATCAACCGCTTCCTTCTGAACCTTAGGCAGCTGGGTGACTCCGGGTCCTCCGGGTCCTCCGGTCACTTTTGTACAATCTCTACGCCTATGTTTAGGATGAATGTCGATGTTACCGGAAATCTAGGCGAATCACTCGACCACGGATGGGGAGAAGAGGGCGATCGAAGAGAGCGAGGAGAGGTGGCCGAAGCATCTGGAGCGGAGTCAGGCTGATTCGATGGATGTTTTCCCTAGCAAATATGCGCACGCGATGTTTGTTTTTCCAGATTCTAAGTTATGTAGGTTGGGTTGTTCCCGCTCTCGTCTCGAGCTGTTCTGGACTGCATGAGACAAGAGAATGTTTTCTTGCTCATCCAAGATAAAGAGGTCCACCGAGCCTCATTCGTGTTATTTGCGCCTGCTCTCGAAGGAATACCCCGTGGATGGCCTGGCGGCTCTCCTAGGAATATAGCCCAGGCTCGATAAATCTCAAGAATGGCGTGAGCGTCTGGAGCCACGTGGAGGAGCTGACTCAGCAGAAACTAGGCGTCTAAATCCTGTCGTTCTCGTCGTTGACGACCGCCACGGCCAAGTTTGCAGGAAGTATCGAAATCGATCTGAAGTTTCAGCAAAAACACGCCCGTGGCTGCCAGCGACATTCTGACTCGTAGGTCCACCGCCCAGCAGAGGACTAGTGCAACCTGGACTTTCCGACAAGCTCTCCCAACGCAATTATAAACAGGACCGCACCAGGGACGGCCAGGTCTCGGGGGCATCGTAACCCTTTCAGTTCCTCAATTATCGGCTGCTATCTTCAGCTCAGGCAATGGTGACATGATCCTCATCTACGCGAGAAAATCGCCAGAGACACCAGGCGCCTGTGAGGCTCCGGAGCATGCTGGTGAGTTTATTCGGGATTTCATGTTGCGGAATTCCGGAACGCTGAGGCTTGATCATAGTGTCCCATAGTGCGCGGTAGATTGGGCGGGAGGCTTTTAGCATTCGCCGATGCATTGCCACCATGTGGACACCCCCGAAGCGGGACGAAGGCCCTTGCAACTCACTGTGATTTGCGGTATTCTTCACGGAAAACACGGCTGTCGCATTCGATGCGCAACGCGTCGCGCTGGGTGCGTATTGGTCTGCCACGCTTTTTGTCCACATTTGGGTGTGTTTCTACTGATTTTGATGGCTCTGGCGTTTCATACCTGCGCTGGTGGGCGCATTGTTTCACGCTGGTGGATAGCCGTAGGATTTTGCAAGCTTCTGTTCAGAGATCGACAGTCTATAAAGAAGGCTTCGATACGTTCGTCACCTCCTGTCGCCTCTTGAACCATGTCCGATCAAGCGAGCATGTAAGCCTACGGCGTTCATGCACTGGCACGCCACCCGTGAACGACCTTTCAACGCTGACTGCGCCTTTAGACTACTCCAACTTCGCATTCAGACGGCTCAATCTGGTGAGTGAAGATCGTTATGATCAAGTGTACCCCTTTGACAGTGTCTTCAGCCTTGGCCGTGTATGAGTACATGGTCACGATAGACCAAGAAGTATCGGCCGTTTGGAAACGTCCGGTGTCCGCAGCGTCAGTTCTACTTGTTTCGATCCGCTGGGCCATGCTACTACAAGCCCTCACCGCCCTTTTATCGGACGGAGCTTCACGCTCAGAAGTACGTACGTTCCGTTCACCCTATCAAACTTGACCTCTTTGACGAGGAATTCTTCTTATCAGAGGTACTCCCTAATTGAAGTCTCCCTCGGACCGCACTGAACTTCATTGAAGCTGTAGAGCTGAGGTTATCCTGCAGCTGGTTGCGGTATTGTCTTTATTCCTTTCAACCGCCGGTGAGATCTGATCGCTGTGTATACATGGACCGAAAAACTAACTACATTGATAGTTTTCTCTGCTCTACGGGTGTACGCACTATGGGATAAAAGTATCGCACTGGCTTGTGTGGTCTTTCTACTCCAGTTATCTCCTTTCGTCGTAAACATGGTAAGTACCGGGTATCATATCGTCGCATGAACTAACAGCGCACCCAGTATATCGGCATCCACTCCTCCTATAAAGTCATCCCCGAGGCAGGCTGCAGCCAGCTGACCCATTTTGACGAAAACACATTTATCATGTAAATATGTCCTTCTTCCGAACAAACTTTCGCTCTGACCAAGGTCAACAGACGTACGTGTTTGGGTCGACCATCTCCTCGCATTATCTCACATCATTCTAGTCGTCCGAGTGGCGCGTATTCCTGCTATCTTTGGGGATGCGCTCGTGGTCGCCGTCACCTGGGCGAAATCATTCGGACAGATACGCAGAGCAAGACAGCTAGGGATCTCGGTCCCGTTGTCGTCTCTGTTGTTTCGGGACGGTCCGTAGACTTCACCTCGTCAATTAATTCTTGCTGACACCCACCTGTTAGGTACCGCATATTTCCTGTAAGTTGTGGGAGGTTATATTTTGGCAACGTTGATCGAGGAACTGTCTTCAGGCTGCTACTGGGTATAAACGCAATAGAGCTCTGCACAAGACTTTCTGAAGTGAGCCCGCCGATTTCATCTTACCATCGTTCACTGACGCATTACGATTCGGAAGGCCGGAGAAGCCTTTGCAGGCCTTGCCGTCAATTTGGTACGCCCTACTATGTATCATCCATGGTGTTGCCCATAGCTTACCTATCTCTCTGCAAAGCCCCCGATCCTCATAAATCGGTTCCTGCTGAATCTCAGACAGCTCAACGAATCCGAAACTGCATGTCAGCTTCGCACGATCTCTGTTCCCACGTTCCGGATGAGCATCGACGTGACTGGAAATCTGGGTGAAACCCTGAATCATGGGTGGAGTGCAGAGGGCGACGACAATAGAGGGGACCATGTTGTAAATCAACAGAAAGTGTCTAGAGCGGAGTCAGGGTAATGAACAAGAGGTGTACTACGTGCGAATTATTTCCTGGTGGGTGCTCAGGCCCTCCAGGCCCGTGTGCCGAATAATTTTGAGGGATTGCGGTGATGAGTGGCGCCGTCTGTTGTTGAGGTTCGATGCCACGTGGAGAAGCTGACTAAGCAGAGGCCAGCCAGGCAAGTCCTGCCAATCCTGTCACTCACGACCGCTACGACCGTGTCTGAGGGAGGCATCGAAAACGGACACTAAGCTCTGTGAAATGCATGTACACGGTTCACAGCGACATTCGAGCGGTAAATCCTGTGTCTCCTGCTCACCGGGATGCGACATGATTTTCCGGACTTTTCCCTTATCCTAGTCATTGGCGACGGCCATCGGCAAGGGCGGCCATTGTTCTGGGATTCAATTTGCAGTCGGGCCAGAACAGAAAGTAAGTAGTCTGATATTACGCGTTTGATGTTCCGCTATCGACTCTATTGACCTGGACTTTTCCCAGCCTTTCGGAGTCTTCATTCCACCACTCCGCGGCACCCACTGGCTCGCTCGATTAGGTGGTGAGCCCAATAGAAAACTCGCCCGGCGCTCACTCTCCTTGACCTTGACCACCCTCCCCCAGGAGCCTGTACTTATCTGCGGGAACCCGCACGCTTCGTCGCCCCCCGCATCTTGCATTGCAACACTTCTACGCATAAGCGAGCACCCGAATCACAACTTAGTCGAATCACTAACCATTGCCACACTTGTGAGTGGTGTATTCTTGCCGCTAATCGACGTTGTTTTGCTCATGCTCGTCGGCAGCGCTGTCATTTGTCAATAGGGTACTCCATCTCGATCGCCTTGACTCTGCCTATCTCCGTCGAAGCCGCCAGCAACAGCGGAGACAAGACTTTGCCACAATCCACCACTTACCACTGCCAGCATGTCCACCTCCAAAGCCCAGAGCAAAGCGACTGCCTTGCCGTCCGGCCAATCCACGCCCCAGGACTCCGCATCCGCAGCCTGTGAGTATCCGAGTCGCTATACCGCCTGCGTGGTACTCGCATGCACTGCGTAAGGCTCACGCTATCTCCCAGCAGCAGGGCTCTCACCATCTCCGTCAGAGCTGATAGCTCAACGCAACCTCTCAGTCGCCACACAATATACACCAACAACCTCGGCGCAAGTCTATCCAAAGATACCTCCGCCTGAGGTGCCGTTCCAGTATTGCTTTGCATTCCAACCGACACCATCGCCGTTAAGCCATGAGACTCACCCATCGGTGAGTGTGCTGCGTTGTGGATGAAGTCGGGTGCTCATATCACCACAACAGATCGACCAATCCTGGCTGCATGCTCCGTGGACTACGGAGAACGGGACGGCTGATAGCAGTGTTGGTATGACCGACTTGCAGTGGGAGCAGGAGCAGATTGATGCTGTGATGAGCGTGCTTCTACAGAGTGCGTGCGACTTTGCCATCGAGGCAACAGATATGCCCGATACTTGCGAAGAGATGAGCAGCGAAATTCTTCACGTTGATACAGGGGAACCGAAGGTGTGCCCCTCTGCTTCGTCAGACACCGAACCGTCCCTCGGTGGAGATGTCTCGATCCCCGTCCATTCTACTATCGGATCCCCGTCTCCTCCCTCTGCTTTCACCCACCCCTTCAGTGATATCACCCCAGAAGAATCTGTTTCCCTATCCAATAGCGCTTCTCACAATGTAGCGAAGGCTCTTCCGACATCATTGTTCCCGACGGTTCCTTCGATTACGATCGACATGGAGATCGACACCCCGTCCATACCGTCGGTGGCAACAGCCGCACACTCCGTCCCCATCGACATGATCAACATGGCCGAAGATCTTCAGCCCACCATCCCATGCGCGCCTTCCCACCATCCTCCACCAGATGCCTACATGGCTCCTCTCACCACGGACGCTACAGCCCCACTCGAGGCATATCATGCCGCTACAGACATGAACGTCGACGCAAGCTCCGGGCTGCACGCCCTTCCGCTGTATGGATATCGGTCACAGCCTCCTCTTCTTCCACCATCCGAGCCGCGGGCTACTTCCTCCATGGACGTTGATCACGAGTCGATCGACAACGGCGGCTTCCCAGACCCATGTACCCCATCGTTCGACTCTGCGATGCTTGTGCTGTGTGCTGCTATGAAGGCATTGACGTTGGTCGCCGACAGCAAATCGGAGACCGCCCATGCGCCAATGGATTTGTCGGACCCCGTCGAGGTTGTGCCTCAAATCACGATCGTAGACCCCCATTCACAGGCTGACATCGCCTCGAACGAAGCGGATGTATTTCCGGCCGCGGAGCTCGCTCCTCAGGACTGTGCGGAACCGAAGGAGATCCACGTCGCTCCTCAGAACTTGGGTCCACCGCTAGCGCAGCCATCGAAGACCTTTGCAGATAAGGCTCCGTGCGCACCAAACACTGCACCGGCCTCCGCTCCTCCCGCCAGAGCGCCGAGCACCACAAAACCTAGCACTCCCCCTTTGACAAAATCTGCCTTCCGTCTTCAATCTCTCATTAAGGCTGCACTCGCGGGACGGCTCCAGGAGATGGTGCCGAAGAAGCTCCAGTTGGAAAGGGTCACAGACTTTTACTGGGATCTAGCGAAGCACTTTTCGTCCGCGGGTCATCCACTACGACGTCCAGATGGATCAGACGTTGAAGGAATTTTCACCGCGTCGGAGATGGCGTTCGAATTGTTGGATCGCAACGGACTCTCCTACACTCCGTCTGGTTGGCAGCTTCGTGAGGTGCAACCAAGCACTGTTCCGAGCGTACCCAACACTCCCACACCGCTATCATCAACCCCCGCATCCCGCACGGGCCCTGCGTGCACGGAGAGGGTGTCGAGAAAACCCGTTATAAGGGTTAAGACCGACGAGTCCTTGGAGAAGTCGCGAAGCAGCACCGACGCTACATCCCCACCGCCGTCTTCGCTCCCTGATCTGACAACTAGCTCAGACTCGGACTCAGATGGTTCATCCGAGGGAGTTCCTTCTCCCAGTCGCCACACTGAACAGAGGTCCAACGGACCCACTGTGAAGAAGGAAATCCACGACCCAGTGAATCGTTGCCAGTGGCAAGCTATGAATTGCAACTTATAAAGGTGCGGGGTATAGTATTTCCTCCACGCCAGTACCTGGCACCCTTTCACCACAGGCCTCTCTGCAACGTCGCCGTCCTCCACCTAGCTCTGTAATTGTACCTGCCATCGTGTGTTATCGTGTCCGCTTTCCCCGCTGTGGGGTCTCGTGTCATTTCTGTTTTCTCGCTGCTCTCCTCGTTGGTTTTGCTTTGTCTTTCACCGCGCTGTATTTGTTCTGTCTGATTGCTGTGTTCCACTCTGTTGTAATCTGTTCTAAGTGTGACCGGGGATGCTTGTATTGCTGTTTAACGAAATGGTTGTCGATTGGCCTCTGACCTAGTGGTGCATGATGAGACGTGAAAGTTAATCTTGCGAAGGGTTATCTCGAGAACCGAAGATCCTAACCTACCATCCCCCGAGAGCGAGGACGCGACCGAAAGTCAGATAGAGGAACACCCGACCAAGATAATGCAACACGAACAGTTTCCTCGATTGAATGTTTATACGGACAACTATCACGGCATGACGTTACAACAGGTTCAAAAATTATACACTCATCTTCATGGCGATGGTCGGATGTGGGTTGTATCCCTCGACGTTAAAGTCTTCGCTCACGAAATCATCAATATCTTCCACCTTTCGCTTCCATCGTAGTTTTGGGAAGGGTCGCGGCTCGCGCTGAAGCTGCACCTCCAACGCCGCGACGTGGTCCCGGTAGACGTGCGCGTCGCCCAGCTGAATGACGAGCTCCCGCGGTTCGGTATCCGTAACGTGCGCGATCATGTGTGTGAGAAGCGCGTACGAGGCAATGTTAAACGGTATCCCGAGCCCCAGGTCTGCGGAGCGTTGGTACATGAGGCACGAGAGCCCCGGCTTCTGCGACGGCTCCGCGGGCAGATGCACGTAGAACTGGCACATCATGTGGCACGGCGGAAGGGCCATCTGCGGAATGTCTATCAAAGCGCGTCAGAACATAAATAACTCGAAAGCAGGGAAATGACGAGGCACACCTGCAGGATTCCACGCGCTCAGAATGATTCGCCGGTCTGTAGGATCCTCCTTGATCTTGCGGATGCACTCCTTCAGCTGATCCACGCCCTCTCCTGCGTAGTTCTTGTCGCAATCCTCGTACTTTGCGCCAAAGTGTCTCCACTGGAACCCGTACACCGGCCCCAAGTCTCCCTCGCGCCGATGGCCCAGCCCCCGCTTCTCCAGGAACTCCTTCGACCCATTCCCGTCCCAGATCTTCACGCCCTTGTCCGACAGCAGTTTAGAGTCTGTCGCACCGTGCACAAACCACAGGAGCTCCTCTAGTATTCCTCGCAGAAACGTGCGTTTGGTGGTAAGGAGGGGAAGGGTGGAATCTGCGAGCGAGAAGCGTAGATTTGGCGGGGCGAAGATGGAGAGGGTGCCCGTGCCGGTGCGGTCTGGTCTGGTTTCTCCCGTGGCGAGTACATTTCGTATGAGTTCGAGGTACTTGATCTCGTCGTGTGGTGGTGTGAACGGTGCTGCCATGTTATCGGAAGGAGGTGCAGGTGAGGGAAGGTGACCAAGTCGCGCTCGCGTGACAACTGGCACGCTGTGACCATGCGCGTCGCGTCACATCTGTCACGTCTGTCGACCTTGGTTTCGCACTGCCAACACGATCTGAAGAAAGTGTGCGAAACTTTTGCAACATAGGTAATAGCTACAAAATTGCGAGCTCGGCAAATACAGAACACCAGACGTACGTGCAGGATTTAAACCGCCCCAGCGCCCTCTAATCTGTCAGTGATTCGCGTAGCCCGCATTCACGTCATTGCTGGGAATGGGCTACTAGTAGTAGTGACTTGGGTCAGGTCTTTCCGACAGATCCTTGATGGGAGGCGGCACAATTTGCCCGTATCCCTTTCAACCATCATATTCCGCGACGGTGTGTAGACTCTCGCCCCATGATTGAGCCTCCGTTCATCGCACTTTCCATTTAGGAACCGTATACTTCCTGTACGTTGTCACTTACTCATCAACGTCGCATATTTGAAATCAGGACCAGACTGCTACTGTTGATCAACCTTTTAGAGCTATGCACAAATCTATCGAATATCTTCGGCTGCAATGTATCGGTGAGTCTTAAGAATTTGCTACCCCGACCTATCGTACTCAGGGCACATTGACAGCCGCCGATTCTTGTCAATGGGTTCTTGCTGAACCTCAAAGGGATAGGGAAATCAGAAACAACACATGCCGGAAGCGTACGAACAATCTCGACGCCCGTTTTCAGCTTCATGGTCGACATGACAGCTAATATGGGCGAGTCTCTGGAGTACGGCGGTCGAGAGGGTGAAGAGAGGGGCGTTTCCGGGGCACTTCACTCACCGAACGCTACTGAATACGAGTCTTACTAAGTTGGCAGTTGAAGTTATTGGTTTTAGTGCGTATCATCAAAGCGATCCGGTTTCGCCGGAATGACGAACGCATCCAGCTCCAGAGCATGTGTTCAACCAGAACGGTGCACCCGATGACCTTCACCGTACGGATTGCGTGCAATGGAAGAGTATCGTTACCAAACTAAGCTACATCTGTTCACTTCTGTCAAATAGTTCATTTGCCGCTTGTTCAAAAGATTTTATTGATACAAATGCGCCGCATTGCGGTAACCTACCAGCTGGGTGCCGTCGGGCTTCCAGCCACGTTGGGTGAGCAAACAAAACTTCAACCTCAATGACGATTCTAACTCCACTGGCAGTGTCCCTGAAAGCATTCTCCAATACATATGAGGAAACGTGGACTCCATGTGAGGAGCACACGATGTTGCAAGCTTCCCTAACCATCGTACCGAGGTACGAACTGTCAGGTTGCATCCATTCAATCAGCGCAACGATGGGAGCAAATGTTTCACAAGGTTTCAATCATAGAGGCGCACAGGAGATAGGAATTCTAATGCCCTTGCCGTAATCTGCATCCAATGCTTTCGACGCTCTCAGGCGTCAATAGCATATCATAAAGGCATCCACTTGAGCTAGCTCGGTGAACTATTACCCACTCGACACGCAACTCAGAATTGTCCATTCTGCCTTCATCTTCTCGACGCACAGGTTGTTTTACTGTTCCATATCACGTCGACACCCGAACTCATACCATACCTTCGACAGAGCCACTCATCGCTCCGATTGCCATGTCTGACTCAGACTTTGCCACAGCTGTGTATGATACGTGAGTAGCTGTTGACCAGGTCTGCGTGGAGATAGATTGAACACAAAAAATATACAGCCCACTCGACAACTGGATGAACACCTCAGTGTCTGGTACGTCTATAATTCATACCGACATAGGTGTACATATTAATCCTATCTTAGTGCTGGCAATATACGAATACCTTGTAACCATCGATCAAGAGGTGTCATCCGTCTGGAAGCGCAAGATATCGATCGCGTCGATAGTCCTCATTCTGATACGCTGGACGATGCTACTTCAAAGCATTATGGCGCTAAATTACCCACCCGACATCCTAGTAGGTCCTAGATCCATTGTAAAATCAAGTCCAACGCTAATGCTATCAACAGGCGTACGTTCCTACTTTAAGGGAGAAGCCATGACCAGATGCCGAGAACCATATGATAACAGGTGCAAGATTGGGTTGATATCTTCACAGGCGTTGATCGTTTTCACGCTTCTACTCGTAGGGAGTACGTCACTCAGATTAAACCGCTACGCTTCTCAGGACTCATAGCCTCACCAGTTTTCTCCGGTCTACGAATCTACGCGCTCTGGGGTGGGGGAAGAGGCGGCTCTGCGCTTTTCGCAATCGTGTTCTTGCTCAACCTCCCAGCAGTAGCGATCAGCGCGGTATGAGACCCAGAGTTATCGTCGAGACGACTACTAAATCAACTCTTAGTATGCATACATCGACACGAAGTATGTAGTGCTGCCCTTTTGGGGCTGCACTCAAGATTATAGATTCAGCATTGACACGCAAATCAAGTGAGTACCCCCCATGTACTTTGTACGCTTAATTATCATAACCAAATATTAGATGTACGTACTCCGGCTATTTGAGACTATATGCGATCTGACAAACAGATAGTCGATCGTATCATACGAATTCCTATCATCGTGGGCGATGCGCTGGTTCTTGGCGTAACATGGTGCAAGTCTATCAAGCAACTCCGCGAAGGGATACGGCTAAAAATGGCTTTGCCGCTCTCTGTACTACTCTTCCGAGACGGTATGTGGCTTCGAGGTCATAAGCTTGTTCGATACTCAAGGCGGAACTCGCAGGTACCGTATACTTCCTGTACGTTGCGAGTTGATATTTTGGCACCTACGACCACCTCGCTGACGAGAACAGGATCCTTTTGGTCATGAATGTACTTGAGCTATGCACCAACCTTCCACAGGTACGCTATACACTGTGTAGACCTGTCAGTGCGTCACTGATGGCATTTAGTCCGGCATCGTTGTCAGCTTCCTGGCTGCAGGCCTGGTAAGTGAATACGTTTGGTTGACATCTTGTACTCAAAATCGCGTTACGTAGCCTCCCATCCTGGTCAACAGGTTCATGCTCAACCTGAGGCAACTGACCGAGTCGGAAGAAACACCTCCAAGTAACGTACGGAACATGTCCACCCCGATGTTCAGAATCAGCGTGGATGTAGCGGGCAACCTTGGGGAGCCTCTCGAGCATAGCTGGGACGCCCAAGTTGGAGAGGATGAGGGAGATAATCCCGTTCACAGTGAAGAGCATGATGACTCGACGAACGCCAGAGAAATTGTTGACTGTGTTGACTAATTCGGCCGTCTATAGCTTCCATTTCCGCCCGAGCACTCGATGCGACTGGACGATGCGAATGGTCTAGTACTTCTGGAATGTTCAGTATGCAGAATACGATCAAATATTGACTATGTCGCATCATCGCTGCACAAACATGTTGTCGGGGGCATAGAGAAGATAAGTCGCATAGGCGACCGACCATGATATGATTATACAAGATCGTACAACAGTGGTTTCTGAAAAGAAGGGGTGTGAGCAATAGTCAGGGTAACGGAACCAGAGCACGTACACATGGGGAGGTATATTTTGAATGACATTATTACAACTTCGAAGATGATGGCGGTACGGAGATGAGTGAATCGATGGCGTCAGCTTTCCAGACGATGTCCGTCAGACCCAGTGCATACATTGGCACTTTACTACGGTGATCTCGTTCTTGCTGGTCGCCCTCCCATTTCTCTGGCATCGCGACGGCGACGGCGACGTGCACGCGCGCAGAGCTTTGGACAGGTGGAGGCTGTTCAGGAGGCGAACTTCTGAGCCCCCTGACCCACCTTCCGAGCGCGTTCACCGACGACAACACTTGACGTCCAGATGAGCCAGCTGGGGCAGGCTCAACAGGTAGCGAGGTAACAAACGGTTGCTCGTACGACACTGCTAGGGGCTGTATGCGGCAAGGACTTTCAACTCTGGCGGAAACGCTACGGTAGCATAGCACGGAGATTGCTCACCACAACATGTTCCCATCCCCAGGCATCCCGCCTTTTGGCGAGCGACGCACACTCTATGTCCCACAGCTTCGGTTTCGGACCCAAGGGCGCCCTGCTACGCACCCGCGTCCAGCCTGTCTCATCTCCCGCAGCAAGGGCGGCGGCCTCTCGCTGTCGCATGAGTCGAAGGAGAGCGAGCCGCCGGAAGAAGAGGACGGAGACGAGGCCCCCAGCGAGGATACCAACGGCGAGGAATGCGAGGACGAGGGCGGGTGAGCCTGCCAGTTTGAAGAGCGAGGACGAGGGATCTGACGACGGTGAAGGCGGGGAGGACATGGTCGGCGTCGAGGGCGATGCCGTCGCGGTCGTGGTCGTGGACATGGTCAAGGTGGCATCGGCGTTGGCTGCGGCGAGGTCGTTGTTTGCCAGTCTGACCAGTACTCGGCTATGTACGTCAGGCCATCGCTGTGCCTGATGAAGATTCCTGACCGCTTCTTACTTACCGCGGTAAGACAGGGTCTTACCCGGCAGGGCGGGCCGGCATTTCTATCAGAAACAAGTCTTATCGAAGTAAGTGGAACGGGCTTTCTCGCGCGACTTACGTCTTACCACGTCTCACCTCTGTCTCAACTGCCATTCATGCTACCCCTGAACACCGCCGGATACCAAGCTGCGAGCGAGTGTGTCGGCTGAGCCGAATCTCGTCGGCCCCCATGTCGAAGTAGTCATCCCCCCAAAGCTGTGGATGCCTAATGAGATATTCTCACCGTAAAGAGGACGCCTACCGCGTCTGAAGATGGTACGACGGTCTCACCGTCTCCTGCCCCCTGACCGTCTGGCGGAAGGCCAGAACCGACAGCGGGTGATGGCAGAGCCCGAGAACTACTCGAACTAGACTCGATATGGACACGAGGCCGTGGGCGATAGGCGGTCGAGCTTGACCGGAAAGCGAGGAATCTGCGTGCTCCGTTTCGGTGAGTAATCGCCCGCCCTGCATGTGCGCCTCCGTCCGATAACCATATATAAAGTTGTCCAACACTGCGGGGGTTCTTTCCCCTCTCCACTCCCGCACTTTGTTCGCCTTCAGAGGATGTTCTCCCTCAGCGTCGTCGCACTCGCCCTGCCCCTCGTGGCCCACGCCCAGACGTACAGCGCGACGTACCTGCCGTCGAACGCGCCCGATACCAGCGAGCAAGGACAGTCGGGCACAAACAGGTGCGGGACGGGGTCCAACCAGACCTCGTCTTGTCAAAACGCCTTCAGTATGTGTTCCCCTCGTCTTGATCTGCTCAGCGACTGATTCGCATTTCCCCCGCCAGTCAATGCCGTAGACGACTTTTGTTTGTTCGCGCCCCCAGAGCCAGGCGCGGGATCTGTCATCGGCAACACCGAGCGCATCGAGGTGTCCTGGTGTATCAAGTCGGGTTACGGCACGCGTCTCATCCCCGACGGCGCCATCACAGGTGCACACTTTGTTCAGACGCCAGACTACGTCCAGATCACCGGCGTGGGTGACTTGACCCTCCTGAACATTCCCAAGGGCGACACGGGCGGCGAACTCGACCCGCATGGTGCAGACGGGAACGGTGAGCGTGGCCGCACATCTGTCGGGTTATATCAGCTCACCAGCGTTCGTAGGGAACCCCATCGGCGGTCTGGTCTTCTCGAGTGCCTTCGGCCAGCTGGCCCAGGTGCACGAGTGGACAAACTTCATGTCCGACTCCGAGTTTTGCTTCCGAGCCTGCAAGGACGGCCCCCGCGCCCCCGCGCTGTGCCAGCACATCTACGACGTTATGGGATGCGCGTGGAACATGCCCGCGAACTACAACCCCGGCGTGTTCGAGGGCTGCAAGGGAGACACTGGCGAGGTGCGTGTCTCGACGACATTCCCGCCATACTGCGCACTGATACACGTTCTCATGATGCTTCAAAAATACCCAGCCAATGGGAGTTTATGGAACATCGACATTCTTCCAGGGCCAGCCCGTCACGCCAGATGCACACCCTGCGCCCTCGTCTTCCTCATGTGTGTCTCTGACTAGCATTGGCAACCTCGCAGCAAGCACGTCGGCGTCGCTGACATCCAGCGGCGCACCCTCTTCTGTAAGCGCGAGTATTTCTTCTAGTCTTGCTTCTGTGTCAGGTTCCGCATCCTCGAGCGCGATCGCGTCTAGCACGCTTGGCTCGACCCCCTCGGTCTCTGCGTCTCCCATCGTGAGTCCAAGCGCGAATGCGGACCTCGGAACGGCCTGGCTGCGTGATTTTTATTTGTAGAGCGGCTGTGCTAACTACGCTGTCCGACAGGGCTCTGGATCTGGCTCGGGCTCAATTACCCGCACGTCTACTGGCCCCTCTGGAACGACCTCTCCGACCGGCGGCGCTCAAAACAACGGCGTTATGCAGGCCGCGCGAGCTGGTCTTTCTCCTGTGGTCTTCGTTCTGGCTGTTGTTGCCGGAGGCCTCTTCGTTCTCTAAAATGGGCCCTGATACCCCCTCACACGGCCTATCACTCTATTCGGCCAGCGATGGACGCTTATACGCGCGTTTTACACGTCTCGAACTTTTGGTCACGAACTTTCACGTCTCTTCACGTCTCTGCACTTGGCAGTATATTTCATAACCTAGCTGCATTCTATCTTGTAAACTTTCACGAACTTTCTTGGACATTGGGCTTGGCAGTCGGTCTTTCTTGTAGTCGCTTGTTTGTCTGTATGGTACATACCTAGGGTTGGATTATAATCCTTGTCGTTCACGAACTGGGTTTGACGTAAACGTCTGCGGCCCGCCGAATCGAAATTTTGTTCGAGCTGTCGCCATCACCTGTGTCGCGACACTCTGTCCCTCTCTCTCGACTTGTGTGTTTACCTGCTCGATGTAATAAGTGCCGCGTTGTGTCGCGAACTATTATGGGGCGCCTCGCTTTCTCGGTCTATCTTGTCTGACCACAAAGCTCAAATATTGGTCAAGTATGCACGTCCGTCCTGCAGGTTGTCTGGAGGCCATTCTCTCCATCGATGTATCGTGTACGGTGTACCTACCTCAAGCGCAGACTATTTATTTCGACAAACATACTAAAATCTCGGTTCTGCCGTTTGCACTCTTTTCTGTCTTGAGAATTAAAACCATTGACGACATACAATATGGCGTATAGCTTCAACGTCTGACAGGTGCCAAGACGCGATTCGCCTCCGCACTGCAGGAGAGTTCAGTACAGTAGCCATTTGAACCGATCCGATCGTATGGGCGCCAACTCAAAAATGTGATCATGAGAGGGTGGTTTGATTTGAGCCCAGTCCACGATGTACAGCCAGACCTTGTAAATACGTCTTGCCATCGTTCGACCCGACACCGACCGCACCCCCCTCGCCATCGCCAACGACCCCCTAGACGACATCCCCGACGACCCCGACGACGCACACGATGTCGCTGCTTACCGAACGACAGCGCGACGAGCTGTGAGTGTGCGACACCCGCGCGTCGACGCGCACTTAACGGCTGTACGGTCTGACGCAGGTCGTCTCGCTAGGCACAAGAGCATCATGGAGTACTTCCACGCGCAGGGCCTCAGCGACAGCCTCGCCACCTTCAAGCGCGAGGTCGTCTCCGAGTACGAGCCCGGAGAGCCCAAGTCCAAGTACGTGAACCTGATCGAGAAGAAGTGGGTCAGCGTTATTAGATTGCAGAAGAAGGTGCGTTGACAATCGTGGTTTCTGCTGGTTCTTTGTGAAGGGATGGGCTGACGAGGCGAGGTGCTAGATCATGGAACTAGAAACGCGCAACGCCGTATTGCAAGAAGAACTCGCCGCCGCACCCACTCGGCGCACAAACTCACAAACAGACTGGGTTCCGCGAGCCCCGGCGCGGCATACCCTCGCAGGACACCGCCTCCCCGTCACGTCCGTCGCGTTCCACCCGCTCTTCACGCTCCTCGCGTCGGCAAGCGAGGACGCGACGATCAAGATATGGGATTGGGAGACGGGCGAGTTCGAGCGCACGCTAAAAGGTCACACGAAGCAGGTGTGGTGTGTCGATTTCGATGCGAAGGGGACATGGCTTGGTGAGTCGTACGATTGGTATACACAGACAAAGAGGGCGATGTGGCTGACGCTGTGGCGCAGCGTCATGTTCATCCGATGGGACCATCAAGCTGTGGGATACGCAACAGTGGGACAATTCGAGTTATAGTGGGCGAACATTGCGCGGACACGAGCACACCGTCTCATCGGTGAAGTTCTTGCCTGGTGGTGATGAGGTTGTAAGTGCAAGTCGAGATACAACTATCCGAGTATGGAACGTTGCTTCAGCGTATGTCTGTCTCTCAAATCTCTCTCGTTATTTGCTGGTTAACACGCCAATCGAAACCTAGATATTGTGTTCGAACAATGCGCGGGCATGACAACTGGGTACGGATGGTAGTACCTTGCAGCGATGGTTCTCTACTAGCAAGTTGCTCAAACGACTACGTCAGTACTTCCATTGATTCCTTGTACTTCCGTCGGTTCCTTGTATCATTGAACTGACCTCTCCTTCACTAGACTGCTCGCATCTGGGACCCAAAAGCGGGTACGAGTAAGGCGGAACTTCGTGGTCACGATCATAACATCGAGGCTGTTACGTTCGCACCCATGGCCGCATACGCAGCAATAGGTCAATTGACTGGTCTCGCAGTAAGCTCGATGTGCCCCTTCTGTTCTCTACCAGCCTAACCAAGCACGCTTTGTCCAGACTGCGCCGAAAACCCCGGGCGCTTACGTAGCTACAGGCTCGCGAGACAAGACCATCAAACTCTGGGATGCTCTTCGAGGACAAGAACTTCGCTCCTTCGTACGTTGTCCTACCCTTCCGAATCCCCATCAACCTAACGTTTCCGCTTCTACAACCAGTCCGGACACAACGATTGGGTCCGCGGCCTCGTGTTCCATCCAAATGGCAAATTCCTCCTCTCAGCCTCCGACGACAAAACCATCCGCGTCTGGGAACTCTCTACAGCACGCTGCCTCAAAGTCGTCGAGGCGCACTCACACTTCATCTCATGTATAGCATGGGGCCCTCCGGAACAATCACCGGGCGATGCTGCCGCAGGCAAAGGCGAGCCGGACAAATTCAAGAACGTCGTTGCCAGCGGGAGCGTCGACCAGACTGTGCGGATATGGCTGCCGTGATTGGATGTCCTTTGACGATTTGTTCATGACCCTGATGATGATGATAATGGTGGAGTGTGGGTGTCTTTTTCTCGCTGTTGCTGCTGCTGCTGTCCTCTCGCTTTGTGTCGTCGCGTACGCTATCTCTGTCCGTCGCTACCTGTCGTGCTCTGGATCTACTTTCTTTATGCTATGATGATATTTTCGCTGCGCGTTCTCTGGGCTCTTCATCGGGCCTGAGCATCCGTATAGATTGGCTCTCTTCGTTGCTCACGCGTCGGATAGTCGCTCGGCGTCATACGATGTGCGGTCTACAAATTCATCGTCGCTATTTGCGTCTCCCGGCGCTCGGTGGCGGGGCGCCACATTCGTGACGGGATACGGAGGTATGCGCTCGCTCACACGGCTATGTCGCGAAACGGCCAGGGCGAATGTCCAAAGGTGCCTGGGGTCGAACTTAGAATGCCGTCGATGCGTGCAAAAAACAACGGGCGAGGAAGTAAAGCGCAACGGGAGAGTTGAGATGATCCTTCGAAACGATAATAGAAATCTTAGGGGCAGCAGAGGCGGGTCTTGGCCGGGAATCGATGGTCCGGGAGGGAAGCTCGCTGTTCGTTCTGATATATCGAATAGGCGGGGCGTTTTTGACGTAAAGCGAAGGAGCGGACCTGGTCTTCGTGTTCTCTGGAAGCGCCTTGGGTCGAGCGACGGTGTTCGCGAAGGGGAGGCTATTCGGAAGCGATATGTCGGGGCGTATTTCTTCCCCTAGAGGTGATTGGACATGTCGAGTTGAACTACGGACCTTGCGACGACCATGATGATATCCAACGCTCCTATCGATCCGAGCTTGAGAACCGCGCCATCGAGAGACAGAAATGTCGGACGTGCCGTGTGGAAGGTCCCAAACATGAGGCCGCAGGTGAAATACTTGATAAAGACCGAGTAAGCAGTCCGAAAGTGAGGCGGGTCGGCCGCGGTCTTGACGAGCCTAAGGTCGGCCTGGACCCAGCGCCTGTTTCATCGTCCGGGGGAAGAGAGGTAATAGAACGAGCAGCACAGAGTCGACGCTGACGACCAGCGACGCGAACGGCGGGTTTATATACGTCTGGCGGCTGGCAGGAGGGCGAACCCGGGAACGCCCCGATGATGTCACGGCGCGACTGTTCGAGTACCGCTCGAGTGCTGGGGCAAATTCGAAAATGTGTCCGGGCTGGTTCTTGCCCCTGAAACGGCAACCGAGACGTCGAGGCTAGGTCGAGGGAGGAGCTATTTCAGCCAGATACCGGGGCCGCAGCGTGCGGTGCGTCCGAGAGACTCGGAAGACAGACCTGGTCTGGGTGCTGAATTTGTTTGGTGTTTGTGGGTCCTTGGGTGGCGACGCTATTTGTAGTCGTTTCAGAAGCCTCGCGCGGGCCTTCTGGCGACACCACAGGCAGAGCAAAACGGCTGTCGCTGGCTGTCGTTGCGTTGAGAGTTGATAGAGAGAGAAAGAAGGCGGCTGTTGCGAACTATGGCAGGTCGACTGCCCGAATGGGCTGCAGAACGAAGATCGGGCCGTGATGCCTGCTTCCACGGGCTGTTCACTAAAGCTGACACCACAGAGGGATTTGAGCAAAGGCAAGCTGGAGTCGTTTCCCTGGTGTGCAGAATTTCCCGGTCGAGCCAGCGTCGGTGGGCGCCTCGTACATCGATAGCACTTCGGCCGCTGACACACAGGCTGTGACCACGGCGGTCGAAACAAATGCCAGAAGCGAGGCGAGCGGCGCGCGGTGGCCTCGAAAGCGGAGTGTCGCACCCCGTGGGTGTATACGCGCTGTTGGTGGCGCGCCAGCTGGGGTCAAGTGGACACGAACCGCGTTCTAGAGTGAGCGAGGAGCGTCGGTTCCCCACATTCGAAGCCAGGGAAGCGGAATGCGGGGTAGCCTTCCGTCCCCGGCTGCGACGTGTGGGGTAAGCGGGAGGCACTCAGGAGCCCGTCGGAGGGCAGGACGCTGTGTCGTCGAGCTGCGACTGTCCCCATGACCGGCGAACGGTGCTAGCGTCGTCATTCTCCGTTTTGATTTTGACGTTCGATCAGGATGAATTTGTCGTGCTGGGGTCACAGGGGCAGCTGCGTCGAGTGGGTGCGTGCGAACTCGTTCGCTGACCGCCGGGCGCGCTGTCGTACGCGGCGCGTCCATGGGTTAGTTCCGTGTTATCTCGCCCAGAAGCATATGTGGTGTTGGACATCGCCGAGGGCGGCGAGTCGGACGAGTCGGACGTCGCTGTGATTGGGCGCCGAGGGCGGGGTCAAGCAGTGGGAGAATGGTTCCGCGGGCATGCTCAGACACCCCGCATGCAGCGTTCCGCGTCGACAGGGGCGCGAGAGTTGCAATATGATCTATGAAATTGAAAATCGTTAGCGCAATATGTTCATCAGGTGTGGGCCCCGTGGACGTTCCTGTGTGTCCAGCCCATCGATAAATGAGGAGGAGATACGGAGGCAAAGAGAGGGGACTACGAACGGTGTAGGTGTGGTCCAGAGGTCCTGCTGCGCCGCTTTGCGCGAATATGTGCGCCCCCGAGGTGGGCGTAGCGGAAGAACCGGAAAGATTAGATTAGATCGTCGGGGGGCGGGTCGAAGCGGGTAATGGAGCGCCCTCCGGATCCGCTCTGGATTGCTTCTCGCCGCCGTTTGGACCGTCTTCTGGGCCCACAGCCGTATCTCTGGCCGTCGACCGCACCGGATTTGGCATATTTAAATGCAGAACATCATGCGGGCACGTCCACAAACTCTGTACTCGACAGCGGCAGGTGCAGCGCAAGCGTCCAGCCAGAACCAGACAACTCCTCCGCAGGCAGTGGCTTTCGCATTTCTCGAATCCGTGTATCGCGCACGAGGCTGCTCCAGACCGGCATGCCTAAGCCTTCTCTCAAGATCCCCTGTCATTGGTTTACGCCCGCTCGTGCACCGACGCCACTACGCCCTTCCTGGCTCCAACGGCAGCGTATAAATACGAGTCTCCTCCGTCCCCAACGCTTCACCCAGCTCTCGTCTGCTCTCCCATCCCACATCCGCACCATGGCCACCACCTACACCATCCCCAAGACCCAGAAGGCCGCCGTCGTCGCCCACACCGGCGCCGAGCTCGAGATCCGCGAGGACCACCCCGTCGTCCAGCCTGAGGACCTCAAGCCCGGCGAGTGCCTCGTCAAGCTCGACGTCACCGGTGTCTGCCACACCGATCTCCACGCTGCCCAGGGCGATTGGCCCGTACCGGCAAAGACCCCGCTCGTGGGTGGACACGAGGTACGCGCCCCAGCGTCTTTGCACAGAACTGGCAACTCATCTCCGCACACAGGGCGTCGGTATCGTTGTAGCCATCGGCGCACACACCCAAGATTCCCCCGTCAAGCTCGGCGATCGTGTCGGCATCAAGTGGCTCGCTGACTCTTGCCTGGACTGCGAGTCCTGCCGCAAGGGCCTTGAGCAAGGTACGCTTCACACTTCTCAGGTCTGCGCGCCTGCTAACCATAGGTCATAGTTTGCGACCACGGTCGTTACTCCGGCTTCACCGTCGACGGCACCTTCCAGCAATACGTCCAGTCGTGGGTACGGCACGTCACCCCCATCCCCGATACCATCGATAGCGCAGAAGCTGCCTCCATCCTTTGCGCTGTGAGTCTGCCGGTTCATTCTGACCCGACGCGTCGCTGAACCCCTATTCAGGGTGTCACCGTATACCGCGCCATCAAGTACAGCAACGCCAAATCCGGCGACTGGATCTGCCTGCCAGGTGCTGGAGGAGGTCTCGGACATCTCGCTGTCCAGTATGCCGCCAACATGGGTCTCCGTGTCCTCGCAGTCGGTACGTCACGCGTCTCCTATTCAACGCGATCTGTCTGATCTGACACGCTTCGCTTCTCCAGACACTGGCGCCGAGAAGCGCGATCTCGTCATGAAGCTCGGCGCGGAAAAGTGGATCGACTTCAAGGAGACCAAGGATCTCGTCAAGGACATCAAAGATGCCACCGACGGCCGCGGCCCGCACGTCGCCGTCGTCACCGCCGCCACTAGCAAGGCGTACGAGCAGGCCATCGACTACCTCCGCCCAGGAGGAAACCTCATGGTCGTCGGTCTCCCCGCTCGTGCGTCGCTCAACGCCGACATCTTCTTCACTGTCATCAAGAGCATCAACATCATCGGCTCCTACGTCGGGTACGTTCTGTCTTTCAACTCTCCGATGTTCATGGGCTTATACACCACATAGTAACCGCCAGGATGCCCGTGAGGCTCTCGACCTCGCTGCTCGTGGCAAGGTCAAGTGCTTCTTCCAGCTCAAGCCCCTGTCTGCGCTCAAGGAGACCTACCACGGCCTCGAGGAGGGCAAGATCGTAGGCCGTATCGTCCTCGACATGAAGCAGTAAGCTTCTTGCCCCGCACGTCGGCATTGGTCGCCCTCTTTCGTTCCCGCCCCCGATTTGGAGCAGTAGACCCAAAAATGCTTCGGCATCGGTGTCTCCTCGTATCACGCTCGAAGTACTTGTACAAACAAAGGGACAAATAATTGTAGAAATAACTGTATAAAAGGTCACTCTGTGTTGTATTATCATACGGAGGTGTTCTCAATCAACGCAAATACTGGAAACACGCCAAGGCCTGTCGTCTGTCTGAAATTCGAGGGTAACATCTGGGCTCACAAATTGTTGAGGGTCTTCGAAAGTATTCTGTGCCTCTCGGTTATGTTTTTACAACCCTTCTCTCTCTATTCTACATTCTTATCTTATGTTCATCGCCCGCTCCTGCTCTCCTTAGTTGAGATGGGTGTTGAGTTACCTCGCCGCGATGACGTAAGTGTGCTTACTAAGCAGATCTCAAAGCGCCTTCTAGGAAAGGCAAGCGTCATCTTTGACAGTAACCTTCAAGTCTGCAACACACAAGAAGAGGTCAGTTCTCTGCCACGTTTTCAACAATCATTTTTGTGAATTTAATACCTCAGTTCCTCGAAAAGCGGTTCAACAGCTGCTCGTAGAACGATATCAAAGCTTGGAATGGCTGTACTCACGCTTCCGACGTATCCCTCGAGCAGAACCCGTGCATCGTTGTCGCCGTCGCAGCTAGCCACTCTCAACGGCAGGATATCCGGGGCACTTGCGCGATTCCTTCCATTGCCTACGTCAAAACGCGACACGTCCTCTGCTATCTCGTTCATCTCTGCGTACGCGAAGGACCACGCCCAAGCTCTTCTGGAATCCCTCATATGGGACTCGGAACATGATCGGCGTGCGCAGGTGGAAAAGCTTTCCACTACCGAGAAATCACTTCGCCAGCGCGCTCTCAAACTCTCTCAGCAGTTAGCTGTCGAGCTCGATCTCCAAACTGTCATCGATCTTTGCGTCGTGTTCGGTCCTACCAACCCCAAGTCTATGCGGTCTCTCCTCAGCATAGCTGTCGCTAGCTCCTCCCGCTTTTCCTCTCAACTGGATACGGACGCAGTCTCAGCATTCACCGCTCTTTTCTCGAACACTTCGCAAGGTCTCTACGGCGTCCGGAAAATAGCGCATGTTTTATTCACGTTCCTGAAACCCGCGCCAGCGGAAATCCTTCGACCCTTTGCGCGCAGTAAACATCTCATCATGTCCCTCACAAATGCGTACGAAGGGGGGTTGAGCTCGCTCGCCCGATCATACGGCGGCTTTGCCTCCGGTACCGACCGCACTTTGGATGACTGGGAGCGCGTCTTCCTCGAAACCAAGGTCGATCTCCTCGACACCACGCACGTACTCCTACGGACTCTCCTCGCCGATGCTAAATCCGCCTCCTCCGGAGTGGCCCTCGAAGCGGCCTTCGAAGTCGTCTTCGCCCTGCTCGAGAATCCGCACACGCGCGCCGAGTCTGAGACGCCCACGCCGTTCCTCAACCAGACGCTCCTCGAAGACATGCAGAATTCTTTCGATTTTGCGAAGCTCGCTCGGGAGGCGACTCGTGCTGCAGGCGATGGGCGAACAGACCTTCTCGACGCGTCTCTTCGCGAGCTTGATCTTCCAGCCTCCGGACAAGACAAGGCTGGCGCGCTGAAATTGCTCATACGCTCGTCTGGCGCTCCCCCAGGTATCGACGCGCGAGGGCGTGGACCGAGCGTAGTGGACAAAGGCAAGGGTCGTGCAGTTGACGTGGCGCCACCTCCCAAGGCAGATCCTGCCCTCGATGCCGCCGTCGCGCAAGTCTTGGATATCCTACCCGAGCAGTCGCCAGAATACCTTCGATACGTTCTTTCCCATCCAGACTACCCTTTCAAGGGTGACGCTGAGAGGCTCATCGGGGCATTGCTCGAGGGCACAGCACCAACTGTGGACGAAACCCAGATCGTTGCCGCCGGCCAGGCTGAGGCTCAGGTCGTCGCTCCTCATGCGGAAACGCGCGCTCTCGTCATGGAACGTAGAAACGTGTTTGATGAGGAGAAAATGGACCTATCAAAGCTGAGAGTTGGAAAGAAGACGTGAGTGATTTTTGTTCTCCTTGCGGCCTTTTACTCAAAATAGGTCCGTAGTGAGAACGAAACCGCCATTCTTCAGGACCGTGCGTATATCGAGCAGATGAAAGCCGATATCTTGCGACGCGCGGAAGCAATGTCGGATGAAGAAAACGAAGACGATGTTGAGACGAAGGGCAAGCCTGTCGAGGATGTCGCAGCTTGGGACGACCTGTATGGCGACGATGCTGTCAAGGTCCGCGATGGAGTAGACAGCGAAGATGAAGGTAGTAGCGATGACGATGAGGAGGGTGGTGAAGTAAGATCCCCGCTACAGTGTCTTGCGATACAAGCTTACAGAATCGCGTAGGATGCGACTCCCAAGAGCCCAGAGACGATTCTTGAGCTCGCCTACATCAGTGACCCGAAACTCTTCGATCGAGACGTGAACACACGACGTAGCAAGGGCCGGGCGGATCTTAAGGCTCGTACAGGTAAGCCCTTTACTGCACTTTCATGCATCGATGCTCGGCTAAACGTTCCTTCAGGCTGGGCAGACGAGCAGATCGAGGGCTGGCGGATTATGCTGGAGAGAAATGTGAGCCTTGCATATTATCGTGCCCGCCTTCACGCTTATCCACCCATGTTTTAGCCCAACAAAGATAAGATTCTCCAGAAGCATGAATTCTCGGGAAACCAGAGGGGTGTGCTCGAGGCGGGACCATCACAATCACACGCGCCTGGGCGAGGTGCACCCCGTGGTGGGCGTGGTAGAGGCGGAGGAGGTGGTGCAGGGCGTGGTCGTGGACGCGGAGGAGGCGGAGGGGGTGGTCAAGGCGGCGCGGGGGGCGATGGCGGATCTGCTCGCGACAGGGCGTGGAAGGACAAAAACAAGGCGAGCCGTGGGAATCACAACAGGAAACGCGGGCACGATAAGAAGATGGCAAGAGTGGCTGGGCCGAGCTGAATTCGCTTCCCGAAGGATCGCATCCTAGAATACATGAACGCATCTTTGTTCGTAGCGTACAGGTAAGACACGCCTAGGTGTCTGCGATCAATAATTGCTATGGTCGCTCGATATCGAAAGTCAACGCGATGTTCACCGCGACGACACCCGACCGATCATCTCAACCTCGTCCGCATTCTCCCAGTATGAGGAGTCGCGTTGCCAATCATCTCCATTTCTATACTCAAGCGGCTCGCCCATGTTTCCCGCGACGTTGTTTCTGAACATCAATTCTGGCTTGTTCCGCCAGGCTCCCAGACCTCTGGGCCTCTTATGCTGCATATGCGCAAATACTGCGTCTGCGGCGAACACATTGGGCTTGTTCCAGCTCTTGATCGGGTCGCGCGGGTCCCAAACAAGTACGTCTGGTGAGATATCACCGCTCTCATAGTCGTCTGCAATGCTCTTGGCGTAAGGGTAATCATTGTCATCCCACCGTGCGATGGGCAGAAATTCGTCGTAGACGATGCGGAGGGCGGTGATAATGAGATGAGTCGCTCTGTCTAAGGAAGCCACTGTCAGGGGCTGGGCGGGGTGCTTCATGGGGATGCTACTCATAGCGAGGAGTGTTACGGTGGACGGCTGCATTGAACGCAATGGGATGTACTGTAGAAGGGCTAGCGTATCTGTGGCAAGTGGGCAGCGTCGATGAAAGGTGGATCCTACGTAGTAGTGGGCAGTAGGGACCACCCCGGTACCGACTGCGCCTAGAAATTGGGAAAACTGCGGGAGCGCATAGCTCTGGTTGAGCATCCTTCAGCTAGCTCTGGACAGCACTTCCTATACTCGTAATATTATTCCGCTATAATGTATTCTACTAATATACGGATGGTAAATGCTCGGAGTCATAGTGAACCATGTCCGTATCGTCGCAGCCGTCCTCGGCCAGCCGGGGATCATCATCGACGTCGGCACCCAAGCCATCAAGCCCATGGTCCAGAGACTCCGCCATGTTTCCGGTTATGTCCACGTTTATATTGAACATCGGCGTAGATACGGTGCCTATGCGCCCTGCTGACATTGCGTCCGGTTCGCTGAGCTGCCTCAGGTTGAGGATGAAGCGATTGACCAGGATAGGGGGCTGCACGCCGGTGATTAGCATAGCACTGTGAAGGGTCATAGTCGAAGACACATCACAACGTACGAAGCTGCTGCACAAGAAGGCAAGAATTTGCCCTGACTGCACGCCTCGTTAGTCTCGAAACGGTACTGAAATAGTTGGAAGTGTACCTCTGGTAAATTTGTACACAGCTCAAGCACGTTCAACACAAACAAGATCCTGAAAATAAAGCGGTAAGAACGGCGATTATGCGGAAAAAATGAAGCACTTGTGGCGTACAGAAAGTATGCTGTGCCTGCCGTGGATAATATGAGTCAGTGTACCGGCGAAAAAATACAAGGTGGCGTACCGTCACGGAAGATAAGCGTGGTGAGAGGAAGACGCAAGCCCAAACGTCTTCCATCGCGTAATTGTTGCGCAGATTTCATCCAAGTGACGCCGACAACCAACGCGTCTGCCATAATAGCGGGTATCCGAGCAGCACGAGCCACTAGTAGGGTGCCTAGTCAGCAGGCAGATGTGTAAGGTGAGGAATACACGCACATCTGTTACTTAAGATCAGATATGCATGGCAGCTGCTAGACGGCTGACTTACGGCACTTGGAGTTCAGGGTCAAGGAATACTTCTTGAATGCAGCCTGGAAAGAAATCGTTGGGTCCGAAAGTCGAGTATACTAAAACATACTTCGTGAACAATTTCCAATCAGGTCGGGCATTGAACTTCGATAAGTAGTGCACGTACTATATTGACGGCAACCGAAGTTATGCCGAGTGAGAAAACTAGTAAAGCCAACACCGCGCTACCGCGCCACTGGCACAGGGCATAGACACGCAATCCAGAGAAAGCTGGTTGTGAAGTTAAACATGGAATAATGTGCAATTGTATAGCACACCTCGTACCTGCGATTTGCGCCAGAGCGAACGTTTCCAACGAGATTGCGGCGATAGACGTCCGGGTGCATCTAGAATATAAACCATATGATCCCAGATCGCAGTGCTGAAAGTAACCCGGCTTACCCCTGTGAATAGGGAATCAGTACCTAACCAATGGCATTCCTGGAGCAAACGTACCGATGATGTATTCTGAATGACGATGTTCAGAATAGCCGTTAGCACCATTGTCCACCGTACGGCGATAAGGTTGAGAGAGGCGAGCGACGCTTTGCTCTTCCAAAAGTGCGATATCTCTTGGTCGATTGTTATGAGATACTCATACATCGCTAGAGCTGGGGACATCAAGGCATATTAGTTTGAAGGGTTTCAACGCGCACGTCATTGGGACTTACCGCTCGTAGCGAGGTTCATGTCCGCCTCAAGGATCCTATGTGAGTCAGCTTTACAGCTCATTCTTAGAGTAAGCAATGCATGCTTACATGTCGTGAATGAAAGCGTTGAATTCTGGGTCAGACATGGTAGGAGTAATAGAGGAGCTGGTTGACAAACGCTCCTCGCAGGTGACATTATATAGGTGCCCATAAGTGACCGGCAGTACCATGTTATCAGTCGTCTGTGCATCATTCAGTGGCAGGGCGCGCGGCAGACCTCCGAGAAAGACAGATCGAAGAAGGAAGAGACGCTCCCGTTGACAGTTGTGAACAGCTTTCCGAAGACCATCGGGAGATGATGCACACTGAGTAAGAGGATGCCGTCAACCTTGGCCGTGAGTGTACGTTGGCTGGTGATACTGACTGCAGGTGCAGAAGTTGATACTGCGCAAACTGACCTATCAAATTTCCAATCGAGGACATCAGGCGCCATCTTGTGTATTTTGAGGTTGTTCTTTCGTGTTTTGGTACACCGTCAACTCGTTAGAAGATCTAGTTGCAGCTCATGAGCCTCAGTCAGCGGGCCGCCAAATTTGGGCGCGTTCCTGGATCTTGACACGATTTGAACACTGCATAGTCTTATTTGAGTATACGCGCATCTAGTTCGATATCAACAGACACGTCGCTCTCACCTACATGATGAATGTTACATACAGGCCCGATGACTGAGATCTGGAAGTGGCTGAGGCGATGCCTCCGCGCTCTGGATAACTAGCGGAAAGGCGGTGGGGCCGATAGCAAAACCATCTGCCTGCAAAGCAAGCGGCAAGATACTATCACGCTGGAAAACCTAGGAAAAGAACAGGACAATCGTCTTGTTACGGTATGGTCATTTTGGAGGTCGTTTCGTAGGAGAGCGTGTTCGAATCGAACCCGAGGGACGTATCGGTAAGTTGACTCGACGTTGAGGAAAGCGAACGATATTTTCACAAGACAGCGAAAGCATACAGGGGAAGTAGAGAGCACAGAGGTGGAGGCTGTATTGGCGTTTTCGAGAGTCGTGTGACTTGCACTTGATGTGACCTGACGCGCCTGGTCACAACATGCCAGATGTGACGCGACTTGGTCACCTCCCCCCACCTGCACCTATTTCCGACAACATGGCAGCACCGTCCACACCACTACACGACGAGAACCAGTACCTCGAACTCATACGAAGCGTACTTGCCACAGGAGAGACTAGACAAGACCGCACCGGCACGGGCACCCTCTCCATCTTCGCCCCGCCGAATCCACGCTTCTCACTCGCAGATTCCACCCTTCACCTGCTCACTACCAAGCGCACATTTCTGCGAGGAATATTAGAGGATTTCTTGTAGTTTGTGCACGGCGCGACAGACTCTAAACTGCTGTCGGACAAGGGCGTGAAGATTTGGGATGGGAACGGCTTGAAGGAGTTCTTGGAGAAGCGGGGGCTGGGCCATCGTCGCGAGGGAGACCTGTGGCCGGCGTACGGGTTCCAATGGCGGCATTTTGGGGCGAAGTACGAGGACTGCGATAAGAGGTACGCGGGAGAGGGCGTGGATCAACTGAAGGAGTGCATTCGCAAGATCAAGGAGGATCCTACAGACCGGCGAATCATCCTGAGCGCGTGGAACCCTGCAGGTCTGCTCCGTTATCTTTTTATTCCGAGAAATACATGTTCTAATGCACCTCGACAGACATTCCGCAGATGGCCCTTCCGCCGTGCCACATGATGTGCCAGTTCTACGTGCATCTGCCCGCGGAGCCGTCGCAGAAGCCGGGGCTTTCGTGTCTCATATATCAACGCTCTGCGGATCTGGGGCTCGGAATACCGTTCAACATCGCCTCGTACGCGCTTCTCACACACATGATCGCGCACGTTACGGATACCGAGCCGCGCGAGCTGGTCATTCAGCTGGGCGACGCGCACGTCAACCGGGACCACGTCGCGGCGTTGAAGGTGCAGCTTCAGCGCGAACCGCGACCCTTCCCGAAACTACGATGGAAGCGAAAGGTGGAAGACATCGACGATTTCGTGAGCGAAAATTTTATCGCCGAGGGGTACGACCCACATACGACCATTGCTATGGAAAATGAGTGTATGATGTCTAAAGCATGTTGTACCACTACGTCGTTCTCGCTGATGTCCATATGATAAGGGTTTATCAACGGGGCCATGTATCTGTTTAAGCGTCTTGTCGCAGGCGTGTCGTGTAGGCCTCTGAACAGAGACTGCTTGATCGGGTGTACCCTTCGAGCTCTGAACCACACCGTGTCATAGAAGTTAACCCCAGATTATTTCGCAAACAAATACAAGCATCCCCGGTCATACAGTTGGAATACAAAGACCACAGCGGAGCGTAGACAACTATGTGACAAACACGATAACGACGCAGAACAAAACAAAGCGAACAACAGTAGACCTGTCGTGACAGCGAGGTGATCAGTAATAAAACACAGAGACAAGAATGACAAAGCGAGGAAAGCGGGACCGGAAAGCGACACAGCACGACACAAGTACACAGAGAGAAACTAGGGACGAGAAGGAGGATGGGACATATGGAGTGGACTGGGAAATGAGTCTGACTGTCCATCTGCTCCCATAGTGTCGTCGATGGTGACATTCGAAGCTACCGTGACAGGCGGAGTGACATCAGCGTTCGCTGGGCTTCTCGGCTTCGAAAGATACTTCTTTGGGAGACCAGCTATCTTCCGACCCATTAATATCTCTGCGCTGGCCTGGAGAGGCTCAGTGCGACTCTGGTCGCGGAGTGATGGTAGAACTCCGCAAGCTGAGAAGAAATCCAAGTCAATATAGGCATTAGCGGAACATCAAATGGGTAACATCAGACCATTTAGTCTCTGTTATAGCCTAGCTGCAAATTGAATCTCAGAACAATGGCCGCCCCCACCGGCCATGGACAGCAATTGTTAGGGAAGAACAAAGCAAAGCCCGAAAATTTTGCCGCACTCCGCTGCACAGCATATGCATTGCCCACGGCTAGAATAACATTATCGACCGTCCGCGTAGATATTTCTTGGATGCAGGCCGATCTCGGTGGTCTGTGCAGACGTGGTCGTAGCGTTTGCATGGCCAAGAACAACAGGACTTTGCCGGTTGGCTTTTGCTTAGTCAGCTTTTGCCATGTGGTATTCAACCCCGGCGCGGCTGATACTCGGCGGAGCATAGGCGCCGATGCTTGTTCGTTACATCACCCACTCGTTGGTTATCGGCTGAGACGCCTGGAAGTCCGGGCCCCTTTGATCTGGAATTGTATGTCTCGCTGTCACAGGTCACCTCCTGGCCGGATAGACTGGGATAGGCTAGTATATTGGCCGACAGACTTGTACGGGTAGCTAGGTGAACTCCGATGGAAAGTGCGAGACGGAGCTGGGTTCCTAGGGATAAATACAATTGCGTAGCAAAGCTGAATAAAGTGTCCTTGAACATTCGCGCTTGAATCATGCCAGTGATCGGAACTTGGTAAGTGCTCACACCTCGAGATAGGATGGAAAATTCACAGAAATATTATTATCGTACACCAGGTACGGTTTAGCTGGCCGATGGAGCATCCTATTGAACATTCCACAACGGGAGAGCCTTCGGAGATGGCTTGGAGGCCGCCGCCCGGAAGGCGGCGTCCAGCGGATTCGATCCCCAGGCCTAGAAGCCGTGGTAAGTAAGCGCTGAATGTTCCGAGCCCCTAGTCTCGCGTGCCAGATCGCTTTGCAGCTGAACCTCGGATCAAGCCGAGCTGGGCTCGAAGCGGACATCGTAAAACCGATGTTCGAGCACGCTGCAGAGCGTCTGGTGGCTTTCGATACAGCGGGTGTGGGTCACTCGCACGTGCCGCTTTCTGCCTCTTACCTCGCGCCTTGCCCTCTGCTAGTACGACCGTTCCCACTTCCTCTCGTATCGCTGGCGGCCTCGATAATACGTCCAAAAATCGCTGGAACACGCTCGTCGCCTTCCTTCGAGTTTCTCCGCTCGCTTCTGGCGTTCGCGATGCTGCCATGTACGGCTCGAATACTGTCTGTTGGGCCTCGAGAAACGCGTGCCGAATTGCCCCAGGTTCTCTCCGTCTAGGCAAACGAAAATCGGAAAGTTCTTTGGAGCCTTCTTTGGTACTCTCCCACCCTCCGGCGCAGCGGAACTTGCTCACGACAATATCATTCAGGGTATAGTCAATTAAACCACCTTATCATATGTTTGAGTAGTCTGCCTCGCACGTATTGTACGGGAAGTTGCATCATAAATGCATTAAGGTCTATGTTAGCCTATTAAACGTGTAACTTGAAGTGCCAGAGACCGTGGAGACGAAACGAGCCCGCCGGTATGCTCAGAGCTTGCTAAGATAGGGCTTTTGCAGTTTCGACCACTATCACGTGGTCTGTGACTGATGTGACCCCCGCCAAAGTCGGCGTCTGCGTGACATTTCAGAGCGCGAGGAAATGGGTGGTATGGGCTCACGGAGGGTCATTTCCCCATGGTCGCTGCTGTATGCTGAGCCAAAATAGTCTCCAACCTGCCTCCCGACAACAATTTCTGTGTTACTCCCCAGCGTGGCAGACGGCTCCCAGATTCGCCACAAGTCACGCTGGTCACGTGACAGTGGTCGAATCTGCAAAAGCCCTATCTTACCGCGAAGGGTTGCGGAGAAACCCCGGAGCGATCACGTGCGAGCGACCCACACCCGCTCGATCGAAAGCCACCAGACGTTCTGCGAACACACCGCACATCGCTTTTTCGATGTCCGATTCGGTGTCCGAGGGGCTTGTCCCCTGTCGGAGTTCGCGGACGTCTGGATTTCGAGACTACCGAGCCCCGAACACCGTTGAATTCTGAACGGAAATCTAGCTAAGGGGTGGGCAGGATGGTATGGAGGACGCCGCTGACGTCGTGTCGTTGGAGAAGAGCCAAACATGAGCAAAGACGGGAAAAATGATCACGTGAGAGCGTAGGAGGCTCGTACGGAATGTTAACCGTTCCCTTAAGGGGCCCGGAATGTATCATGGACACCGAACGGACAAGGTGAAGAATTCTGGGTCGACTTGAGCTAAGCCGACAACTACAGTCAAAGCGCCTCAACCTCAACCTCTGCCGCAATATTGTTCTCCTCGCTGCCACCGTCCGCGTCCTCCACGGGGCCATGCTCCAGCGACTCGCTCATATTTCCGACAACGTCCACATTAAAGCTGAAGTTGAAGATTGGCGTGGAGAGTGTCCGCATTCGGTTGGTATCGGACGGGTTTGAGTCGCTCAGCTGCCGGAGGTTCAGCATGAAGCGGTGTATCAGAATTTGTGGCTGTGGCATAGTAAGCGAGTCAGCGCAGAGGCACCCACGACGACGAGATATTGCAAGACGTACTAAGCCTCCAGTGATGTAGCTCAGAAAAACGGCAGACTGTCCTAGATTTCAGACCTGTGCGATGAAACGCATATGACGCAATCTCACCTCTGCTGAGATTGGGCACAACTCGAGAGTGTATATGATGAACAAGATTCTAGAAGGGGTCGTTCAATGATATCACCACGAGCGGGTTTCGAAGACATTTTTCTGACATACAGGAAATAAATTGTTCCTGCAGCAGAAAGTAAGCTCGAGTTGCTTTGGCCGATAAAAGGGGCGACAAACCATCACGGAAGAGGAGGGTGTGCGCCGACATGTGCATACCCAGCTGCCCGGCTGCTAACACCTGACGGAAGGATTTAATCCACGTTATCAAAATGACCAAGACGTCCCCAATAATTGCAGGGATGCGCGCGGCACGAACAACTAGGTTGTCATAATGAAGGCTTAAAACACGCAGCAGAAGGGTGGTAACGTACGGCTGAAACACGGCACGTCAATAACACTTTTGATTCACAACCCATCGACTCACGCTGTGAAAGTCTTGTCGCCGACCCCCCAAATCAATTCGCAACCGGAAAATGGATCGACCACAATGGAAGCGTGAATGTAACCGTACTACGAGATAGATGCGTTAGCGTCGCGGGAGTGGCGGGTGCAGAAACAGACCATATTAATTCCGACAGGGGGGAGGAGGAGTAGGAACACCATGAGAAAAAGCCGGACACTTCGTCCCCCGAGGGCATACACACGCAAGCCTGAGAACACTGGTACGAAGAGATAAATTAGCCAAGGGACAACTCCGAATCTATCAATCCGCACCTGCGCTTATGAAACAGAGTAATAGCGTCGACCCACCAGACAGCCGCTGCATCGCAACGCACCTATCGTCACGATGAGGGTCTAGAATGTTTGTAAATGAAGAGGTGCTCACGTCTTCCTACCGATTGAGTGCAAGTCATCGATAATATTGAAGCCATACATACCGCGAGTTTTTGTGTGGGGATGAGAATCGTAATCGCTTGGAGTAACATTGACCAGCGGGTGACCAAGAGAAGGAAGGTGGCCACAGATTTCTTGCGCTGCAGAACGCAGGACACCACTTGGTCTATGGTGATAAGAAACTCATACGCTGCTAGAGCTAGAACAATCTATTCAAAATCACGCGACCATGTGAAGGCTGAGTCCACATACCCGACATGGCCGCGTTCATCGACGTAGACATCTGTCTAACATAGTTATCCGGTTAGCACGTACGTGCATCGAGCAAAGGACGTAAACATACAAGTCAAAGCGGTCGGCATTCGTTACTGTCTCAGATCCGGACATAATGAGCCGAAATGGGGCGTAGATTCGTCAGAGGGAGGAAATGAGCGCAGAGTCGACTGAAGGCATGCAGCCTCGTCCTCGTAGAGTTTATAAGGCCCTAGGGGTGTCAAAAAACTACCCAGGAAATGACTCATTTTGTTGAACCGAGAAACGTACCGCGAAATGTCACAGTGAACACGAGCGATATTGGTCCCTGATACATCCGACAGATGGTAGGCGGCCGATAGACGTAGGGCCTCTGGCCCGAAGACCACGCAAGACGGAAGTCGGTGAAATGCATGCGGTGGTGGCTCCGCTGCAACAGATTATGCCTGAAGCCGGTTCCTGTTGCACGGATACTGCGAGCTTCCAGAAGGTTTGGACAGGGCCTTCAGAGCATCTAATCACTCAGATACAGTGAGACACGTCGCTCCCAGTATACGTCAGGCTGCAATAAATGATCCTTTCCGCAATGGACCTCAATGCCGCGTCAGTTAATATTTTTAAAAGGTACGAACGGCTTTACGTTACCAGTACGTTGCACCACGGACAAACAATCTTCAATGTAGGCACCGAAGCGGATTTGAAGATATCCAGATGGAAGGATTGACTACCGCACAGTATATCTGGTAGGGCGGTAGTTGTCGGGCGCACATGAACCTGAGAACGATAACATGCATAGAAAACAAGGCGATCGTGCTGTCGCCCACGCGGCAGTATCTTCAAGCTTTAGCCGTCCACACGTCCGCTGAGAGCTTTGTTCTGGGTTCCCTGGATTGAAGCCACATATACGAACCGTGCCGTTCTTTCTGTCAAAAGTTATGCAGATCCGATCAAGTGTCGAACTACCATGAACGCAACCCTGTCAGCGTTGGAGCGCTTCACACCGGAAGATTAGATGATCTGCTTACCTGGAAGTTGGGTGAGTCAGTTACAAAATAATCCCCGCGTCCAGCGGGGCATACTCCAGACTTTCGCGCTTCGCAGTGAAGGCGGTATGAGCGGAAGTCAAGGTCGGCCTTATCCGGACGCGCGCCCGTATATTGATCGACGTCGGGTTTGATGGCGATGGGTGGGCCGAACCGAAGACACAGATTCGAGCTCGCCATGAGATACGATGGTGCTCATGGGGCCAGCGGAGTGCGTGCGACACTGTCACGCCATATGAAGTGCATCTATGGTCAAGCAGCTTATCAGACGCGCCCAGCTGTAGTATTCACTCGGACACGCTGCGCAAGCAGACGCAATAATGGACGAAGGTCGTGAATCTGAGGAACGACGCACTACTATAACTACGACGGGTTTCAAGTCGGGGTGCCTCGACTACTCGCCGACTCAGCCTCCGGAACACCATCATGGCTACGACTCTGACGATAACGCAGCTGGTTCATCCGGACACCGAAGAGGTTCAGCACAAGCTCGCGACGCTCACGTTGACCGGGGCTCCTAAACCGTTGGCGCTTGGTCATTCACTGGACGCCTTCGCCAAAGATGACACCACGCCTACCATTGGCACGGAGTTCGCCCGAGGAGTCCAGATTTCGAGCTTGCTGAAGGCAGCGAACGCCGACGAATTGATCAAGGATCTTGCAGTGCTCAGTACGTCCTTGGTAGTCTCGAAGGATCCGTGAGGCTGACAAGGGCGTAGTTTCGCAGCGCGGCGTTGTATTCTTCAGGGATCAGAACCTGACCATTGCTGAACAGAAGGTACTGGGAACGAAACTGGGTGAACTGACCGGGAAGCCTGCAACATCGAAGTTGCACATCCATCCCTCGGCGGAAGGAAACCTGCCGGAAGACGAAGAAATCAGCGTCATCTCGCCAAAGCGGCTCAGAGGTGATAGAACCAAGAAACCTGATACCTCAACATTCGCTGCGTACGTGCATTTCCTTGTACCTTTTACTTTAAGGGTTCAAACAAGGTCACAGCAATGGATGGCATTCTGACATCACGTTCGAGCCCATACCCTCCGACTACGCCATCCTCAAAGTCCACGAGGTGCCGGAGATTAATGGGCATGTCACAGGCGGCGACACGCTCTGGGCTTCGTAGGGAAATGCGCTTCAATTTTTGAGGAGGTGATCTGATTTGTACTTGCAGAGGCTATGAGGTGTACGACAGATTGTCTCCCTCATTCGCCCGATATCTCGAGACACTGGAAGTCGTCCATCAGGCCAGTTTCGTAGCGAAACTCCAGGCGGGAGATCCCAGTGGACTGGTAGATAGTAAGTAGCGCTGTTGCACGCTGACTTTGAGCCTGGGCTGACGAGTCACAGAAGAGCGCGGCTCACCTGGAAACGTCGGGCGCGAGCTTGAGGCTATTCACCCCCTCATCCGGTACGTCATTCTAGCCTGGGAACGCGGACGCGAACTGACGCCAGACACAGAACAAACCCAGTCACCGGCTGGAAATCTGTTTTCGTGAACCCCGGTCATACGAAACGGATCGTCGGGGTGACCAAGGACGAGTCGGATGTCATCTTGAAGCATCTGTACGACCTGATCAAGCTGAACCATGACTTGCAAGTGCGCTTCAAGTGGGAAAAGGTACGCGGTGTTTACTTCAAAGTTTAGAACACTGCTGAATAACGTGAGAAGAACTCGGTAGCCATCTGGGATAACAGGTCCACATACCACAACGTGACACGGGACTACGGCGAAGTGCAGAGAGAAGGTACTCGCGTGGTGTCTCTGGTGAGTCAGTGATTGCCGGCCATAGGAACTTAACTAACTTTACGGCCATCCGTAGGGCGAACGTCCGTATTTTGATCCATCTAGCAAGTCCAGAAGAGAGGTTTTTGGAGCCTCGTCGTAGTGATAATATTGTGGATGGTCGACTTGAATGTATGGATACCTTGGTCCAGTCCTCTCTGCGCATTTCCCTATGTCTTTTTGGTTCCCGGAGGGAATGCAGATCATGAACTTTACACGACAACCGTGAGCCTGGGTCCATGCCTGCGGTGAGAAGATGTCGTAAGAACTTCGCCTACTTACTGTGTCTACGAAGAATCTGAGGGAATCGTACTAAGCTTGCCGGTCAACATCGACGAGGATCTTAAGGGCAAAGCGCTGCTGAAGGGATTCGAACTTGCGACCGACGGTTGCAACGACGACGACGAATTTGGAATTTCGCGAAGCGGCGCGATAACCCGGAGCGCCAAAAGTGACGTCATCGCATGGCGGGTGGGGCGGTTTTGACTCGCGCCTGGCAATTTCCGGGGGGGTTGTCGAAAATATTAATATCAAAACTAACGTGGACGATGTTGCAGCCAGCGACGACGACGCCGGCGACACCCACGCTCGCTGTCTCGAACGGCCACCACGACACTCCCTTCGTCCCCGACGACCCCTCACACGACGCCCAAAGATCTTCCTGCGCGGAGCGCCCACCAGACGGTCATACCGGTAGATCAATCGCGACGATACAGTATCAGTTTCTCCAGATTCGACACGACCTCGACCTCGACGTGCTGCTGGCGGCCCCCGCACTCAGCCCCCGACGCCCGACGCTTCGCAGACAGCCGTCATGCAGCCACCCTTCGTACGTCGTGCGCTATGCTCTCGCTTTGCTGGCTGCTGAACGCCGCAGTCGTTCCAGGACAGCGCCTCGAGCGCATCCTCGAAGCCGACGTCGCCGCTGCCGTCCACCGCTCCCCTGAGCGCACCGATCGCGACGCCCTCGAACCCCCCGACGAACGAGGACATCGAAGCCATCATCCAGGCCGCGACGTCCGCGTCGCAGTCGCCCTTCTCCGCCCTGCGCCCACCACGCGACACCCGCACGCAGCTCTTCGTCGGCAACCTCCCCTACCGCGTACGCTGGCAGGATCTCAAGGACCTCTTCCGCCGCGCGGGCACCGTGCTGCGTGCAGACGTGTCGCTGGCGCCAGACAACCGCAGTCGGGGATACGGCACCGTACTGCTCGCGAGCGCGGAGGACGCGGGCAGGGCGATAGACATGTTCAACGGGTTCGTGTGGCAGACGCGGACGCTGGAGGTCAGGCACGACAAGCTGGGGGTGAACGGCGGCGAGGATCCTTACGGCGTAGGAGCGGTCGCCTCTGGGCTAAGCGGGGGCGTGGGCCTCGGTGGTGCAGTGTCTGTGAACGGTAGCGGAGCAGGTACGCCCTTTAGCCAGGTTTTGCCAGGCCCGTCAAGCTTGCTGCCGCGCTATCCTACGACAACCGCGCCGCCCTCGTCTCTTGCTATTCCAGAGCCTGACCCTCTCGACATGCTATCATCACCCCTTCCCTCAACACTAGGTGGACGGTCATCGCCACTACCCGTTCACTCCCCACTTCTCGGCCAAATAAGCACGCATTCGACCGGAGCTTCCCAGGTGGCCGGAGAACGAAGCAGAAATTTGTTTGTCGGTAACGTCAGCTACCCAGCTCTGTTAACACATATACCTCACGCTGACGTCGATCTTTACCCAGTTACCATTCCATGTACAATGGCAGGACCTCAAAGATCTGTTCAGGCAAGCGGGCACGATTCAAAGAGCAGACGTTGCATTAGGTACGCCGTCATACGATTTCCAGTCAACTGTGGTTCTAAGCGACTATAGGGCCGGATGGACGCTCACGGGGATTCGGCACTGTCAGTTTTGCCACAGAGATGGATGCTGACCGAGCGGTCAGAATGTTCAACGGGTGAGTAACCGGTTCGAGAGCTGCGCGTCAAGTTACTAGGGGTCCAGACTAGACACGAAGGGCGTTCAGTGGATTGACTAGCTCGTCTCCTGGGCAACCTTCGCGCCTGTCGGCATTGATGCCTTTATCAAGCTGGACGCTTTCCTCCTACATTTACTAGACGCATCGGATCGTTGACCCTGCTTCTAGGTATGAGTTCAACGGACGGCAATTGAAGGTACACTTCGACAAATTCTCTGCTCCATCTTCGACTGCGCTGCCTCTGGTCAATCCTCATTCTGCCCCTCACTCCCCTCATCCTCTCTCGAATGGCTTCTCCATGTACCAGAGCGCCCCATCGGCACAAGGTGCGAACTATGCGCAACAAATGATGCTACAACAGGGTCAGAACCGCTTGCGTGCCGAGCGTTCCCCTCCCAGGTCTCAGCTGGATCACCAGTCTTCACACTTCAGCCTCCATCGATCCATTACGGATAGCCAGCATCCATTCCGCTATCAACAATCCTCGGAGGAAGCTTCCATACGGTCGGGACCCAGCCTATATAGTACAGGCTTTGATCCTCCGGGGACGTTTTCGCGAGCGAAGTCAGATTCGGTGCAACAGATGTTGCAGCCTCAACATCCACGACTTGACTCGAATCAACCGCAACCCTCCCCCATGCATATCTCCCTTCCTCCCTACCATCCACTCTACAGCTTTGACTTCTCTGCTGGATCTGGGCCTGGTTCTCCGTACGACATCTACCAATTCAACACTAGCGCCGCGGAGGGCTCACAACTCGAGCGCGGATTTCCATCGAACCTAGAGGCAGAGGTCATGCAACCAGGTAATATCCTAGAGGCACAACGAGAGCAACGGTCAGAACTATACGCGGAGGACCCCGCTGATTCTGCCCCCCGACCGTCGACATCTCCTACGCCAGCCCCTATGTCCAACCCGCCGCCGCGAACCTCGAGCCACTCGTACTCTCAGTCCGAGTCATACTCATCGCCGAAGGTTCCTTCCCAAACGAGTCATTCGCAGGACCAGTCACAAGCCACTTCCCCCGTTCCCACCTCTCCAGCAAATTCGATACACTCCAATAATATCCATCCTGCACATCCAGGTCCCATCTCCCTACCTCCACCACCTCCAGCGAATGCGTTCCACGGTCACCCTCCGCACGCAATGCAGCCACTGTACCATCCACAGATGTCTCCTTACGTCTCACCACTGCATCACCCCTCGGTTATGATGGGCGTAATGATGACGCCCCATGGGCTCCCGCCAATTACACCCAGCATGCCATCATTCACGTTCCTCCCTCAACCATCTCCTAGCGTCCCAGCTCCTCCGCCAAATCCCGAATCGAACGGGTCAATAAGCGCGCAGAAGGCTTCGCCAGTACTGGGGTCCAACGAGCAGCATAACCAGATACCGGGCAGTTTCGTGGCGCATCTTCAGCACACTCACATTCCTGCGATGTCTCCTTACTCGCCGTTCTCTCCGGGTGTCGCGATGTCACCAGGTGCGTTCTGGGGCCGTCCAGGCACTGGTGCCAACCCATACATCAACCCAGCCGTTGGTGCGCCGGTTCACAATGGTTACTTCCCGCCTGTGCAGCAGCGGCAACCAGAAGAGCCGCAAGGTTACTTCCCACCATTCACCCCTTCGGGATCATCGCGGCCAAGCGGGTTGTCGAATGAGATCCACGCCGAACAGGGCAGCACGAACGGAAGCGCCGAGGACGCGGTTTCCGTCTCCGCGCACTATGGCGAGGCACATGCGGAGTACAGACCCACGTCTAGTCACAGCGCTACGACGGCCACGGGGACCACGGACGCCAGCCCGCACTCGAACGCGCCTAGCTCACGGGGGACCTCCTGGAACACGGACTCGAACGACTCGCCGCCCATGAACGACATCCTGAAGGGCATGTCGGCGCTGGACACCTCCGACGGGAATTCATACGAGGCGCAGTCAAAGCCTCGCGCGAAGTCTACAGGTGCGCACCCAGGGCCCGTGTCATCGCTCGAGGCCGTGGCACCATTGGTTCGCGGCGAATCTGACCCTACCCAAGGTGGTGCTACCGCTTCGCGAGCTGGAACGCAACACATGCCGTCGCGCCTTGCGTTCGACGTCCGCCCCTAGAGGCCCCATTTCCTCTCCCACCCGCACGCGCTCCGCCCAAACACCAAAAGTAGCACGGTAAAGCCCTATACTATCCCTTGCTTCCTCCTTCCAATGTCTCCCATATACTTGGTTATTCTGTGCCATGGCGTTTCTTTTCGTAGGGCGATATCAGATGAGATGGGCTTCCTTCTTTTTCGTTCCGTTTTCGTTTTTGTATCATTTTTTGGTGCTGAATATTGGCTGGCATTGCACGCATTACGAAGAGTACATTGACCCGACATACATCCATACATCCACATCCGTACGAATATCTACTACTATTTTTCTCGCTCTTTTCTCGATCCTCTGTTTGTCGCGCGGCGGGCGATGCATATGGTACATTGTAGTATTGATGTTTCCGACACAAACATAGATGACTATTCGCGCCCCGTCAGTCTGGCTCCTACACCTCGGATTTGATGGAGGCTGGCCGCGAAGCTGGAGGGTGCTCTTGGGGTGTGGTGGGTCCGTCAACCGGTTTAGGACGTTCGACGACCTTTCCGATTATAGAGCGGTCGCTCAGCCTACCCTCGACTGTTCCCGCCAGACAATCCTCCTTCCATCTTTTGCGCGCATCCGACCAACTCTTGTACCTCTCGTGTGCATTGTTTTTATACCCCGTCACAAGCTGGCTAGCTTCCAACCTCGGAGGCGGAGTAAGTATGCGTCTGGGTGGTACTAGATGAAGTGTTTACCAGTTTGTGAACACTCCCGTCTTGCGGCCGCATACGACAACGTAGTAAGCTTTGGGCGACGGCATCTCTATGGGGAGCTCGTCTTCATAGATTGTGCGCTCGACTTCGTTCTCGGGCCTACAAAATGTGTCGAGTTAGCACGGCGTATGAACGCGGTTTCATTCGACCATGGGCATACCGTATCTGAACATTACCTACCGCGACGACGAGAGCCTCCAACGCGTTTGCATCTTTGTCTTCGACGGCCATGCAGGGCACAACGTATATGCGGGCTGATGACTGGAAGCTGGGGATCCTGAAGCAGAGGCAGAGGTGGGTGGACGAGGGAGGGTTATTAGTGGCTTTTGTGAGGTCGATGGTCTAGAAAAGATGGTACCTGACGATAAAGTTCGCTGATAAGTAGAACGCTCGGAACCACGGTGCTGCCACCCTGATTGTAGTTGAGTAAAGAGAGTGGGTAGACGTCCAAACAGGTGCTGAGATTGAGTTCCAACTTTGGTGGCAGCGAAAGTACCATTCAAACATTCGAACCCCGTTCTTGATCAGTTCAGCTAACCGAACAAGGATGACAGGGACGGCGTACAACGCCACAGCTGCAGGGAACTTTAACAGTTAGGGAAGCATGGTATTGAAGACCAAGGAGTAAGTTCGAACCCTTCTTATGTTTTGATCAGCTGACTGGCCGGGCATAGAAGTCGCGATGCATGGAACCTACCGCCAGTTTCTGCCAAGGGTCCTTGAAGCTTCAGCTATCGGTTCCACGTAATGAGGTCTCCGCTGGGGGCCTTAGTACCAATGACGTGATGTTCTCCCTGTGGTATAAAGCTGGGCTGCTCCTGCAGCAATTCACTAGTGTTCGCTTTCCTCTGGCGCACACATTCTGAGACTCACCTACGATACACCAACGTACGTTTGTCAATGGCAATTTTCTTGCTCAGACACCATGCTAATGACCGCAGTTTTCAGCCACCATGCCTTGGTACGCATACGTCGAGACCTACTACGACCCCCCTCCCGCAAAATGGGCTGCCGGCGCGTACACCGCGTTCAAATCCAAGCTCAACCATGCCCAACTATCAAAATGGGCCTCCGGTGCTATCGCTTGGTCGCAGGAAAGCTGTCGCCAGGCCGTAGTAGCTTCTGGTGGGACCTGGGAGAAGAGTCGTTGGCGGAGGGCGAACCCGACGATGACGCAGAGGAAGCCTCCTGCGGGCACGCCGGTATACAGCCTGAGGCCGCGCTCTAACGTACTCGCAGAGCTGAACACGCTGGCTGACGAAGGCGACGAAGAGGTGTCAGTGGCTGAAGAGGATGAGTCCGCTGAATAAATGGTGCTCACTGGAGGTTGAAGCTTGTAGTCGGAAGTAGGCACGAGAGATATTTCGCTTCGTTCAAACGATACGCTTATTGATATATCATTTCACCGAAATTCCATGCTCTGCACGCAAGGGATCCACCCGTACGAGTCGAACTTGAACCTTCTGTCGAGCTCGAGTCGATTTCTGTTCTTGAGTGCAATTCAGGTGGCAGTGGGCTAATCGAAGGCCGAATATCTCTTGCTCTTACCTGTGATATTTTGAAACAGCAATTGAGTATGAAGAACCTTGGACTGCCTGCTACTAGGTGGTAGAAAGGAAAACCTCTCGGGTGTTGATCAGCCCCGACTCGGAAGCGCGGGACGCCTTTCCCCGCCATCAATTCCCGCCCGACGATCAATTTCCGGGCCGGCTCGGAGCAGGCGCGGCGCGCGTCTGTCTCCTGCCCAGTGCCGCCAGTTAAGATTGCGCCCGCACCTCTGTTCACTCTGCGACGCGGTGTCCTTGTATAATTGCGACTGCAATTGTACTGCGATGACCGTTTCCAGGTATCTCCATTCCCAACAACGTAGGCGGAAGTCAGTCAATACTGACTGGTATGGACATCCGAAGTTTTTCGGAGCCTTTCAAACGTCTCAGTTGACAGGAGTTACTATTCTCCTGCTATCTAGCATCCATTATTCCTCGACATAACGCTAGACTCGTCTATCTAGACCTCTCTGGCCAACGACTTTGGCGAAAGTCGAGGTACCATCATCGAGGCGGCTGCAATCAGCCCGACCCGCTAGAACGGAATTTGTTGCCTGGTCGGGTGTCTCGACCTGCTATTCTATCCGCCGTTTTGTCCAGAAATGCGTCGGGGGTTTTATCTTCCAATAGTTTGGGTTAGGTACGAAAGCCTGCATCACGGTTTAACCGTCCTCGTACGCCAACATTCTTGCTTTTTCTTCTCTTTTCACCGACTCGGAACTCGATAATCGCTTGGCGCCACTCAGCGCCATCTCAGTACCAGCAAGCCCCTGCTAATTCCCATACAGGTACACTCTCCTCTCAACTACGCAGAGCTCGTGCCTCGGACTCGAACTCGATCCATGAACATTGCGTCCCGTGCAGAGCGATTACAAATCTTTGGGCCAGAAATCCATCTTCTTCGCTATTCCGGAATAATGCTCTTTCACTTGATGGACGTGAGGCTCGGCGGAGCGCTGCGTTTGGCAGTCGCGTAAGTATCTCGTTTCCCCCTGACGCCTTCCCCTGTTCACCAGTTCATTGTTTTTGTAGTGTTATTTGCCGCTATGGACACCCTATTTGAGGGACGAAACGTCGAGCTCGTAGTACCTCGACAACGAAGCCAAGTTTCTCAACACTGCCCCTCGAGCACTATTCTGTCTCTGCGCCATGTCCGACTCTATCCCAAACACTGCGCGGTACGACTTGTACGTGCTATTGGGTCCATTTGACATGTAACTCTATCTGACCAAGAAGCAAATACAGGCAGCTCGGAACGTCGGTGAACTCTGCGATGTCTGGTCGGCAGAAGTACTTTTGTCATCCCAAGAGAAACACTGATTACTGTAGATTCTCTAGCACTGGCGATATACGAGTTTATCATCACTATTGATCAAGAGTTCTCCGCCGTGTGGAGGCGCGAAAAATCCATCGCGACGCTCCTTCTACTGGCTACCCGTTGGTCGATGCTGCTGCAAGCAATCCTTGACATCTTCAACCCGGAGTCTTCTGCGGTACGTTGGAAATCTCTCTCAATTCGTTGTGTATACTAAGCCAGTACGGCAGGGGTATGTAGGTCCAGCAACTATCGTTCTCTCTGACAACTAGCGCAGATGCAAGGCCATATCGATCTCATCCGCAGCGTTATTAGTGTTCACCGGACTAGTCGGCGCAGGTACGCCGCCCAACACCCATACTTTGTCTTATTGATTTTGATCTTGACGCAAGCGTTCTCCGGTGTGAGGGTCTACGCGCTTTGGAACAGAAACTTCAAACTGTCAATCGTGGTGTTCTTACTTCTACTCCCGCCTGTCGTTGTCAATACAGTACGTCCGCATTGAGGTCGCTCGCTGTTCCACTAATCGGCCGCGTGCAGTATGGCTATATCAACGCTACAAACCAAGTCCTCCCTTTCTTTGGTTGTGTCAGGGTCTACGAGCTCGATGACCGGACTCTTGCCATGTAAGTGGTATATGATCAAATTTATGTAACGTCTCTGATGAACACCATGGGTAACTCAAGTCGTAAGCCTTCGAGATCCTCACGGTCACCTATCATTCTCACCCTGTTCATCCAAGTTATTCGTGTAGCACGAATCCCTGTCATAGTGGGGGACGCTTCTGTCGTCGTTTTAACATGGATCCAATCCGCACGGCATATCCTAGAAGGGAGGCGGTTGAAGGCCCCCTTGCCATTAACCACTGTCCTTTTCCGCGATGGTAAGTCGCCCTTGGATACTCAACCGAATGTGCATAATCGTTGTTCTATCTGGCAGGTACCGTTTACTTTCTGTGAGTAGCCGGTAGATCACAATATTGTCCCTTCAGCTCTAACGTCGAGATAGGGTACTATTCGCCATGTCTGTGCTCGAACTATGTCCTAACTTGCCGCAGGTCAGTCCGCCTTCTTCTGTTCTACAGCCACGAATCTTCTGACTTATGATCCTCTAGTCGGGTATCTTATTCAGCTACATCAACGGGGGCTTGGTGAGCACCCTCAACATCACAAGAGCGCTGTTGACGTGAACGTCATCCGAACAGCCACAAATCCTGATCCACCGGTTCATGCTCAATCTCAGACAATTGAAGCCCTCTGGATTACCTGCTTCAAGCCACGCGCGCACGATATCAATGCCTATGTTCAACCTGAACGTTAGCGTGGACATGGTCGGGAATATGGGCGAGCCGCTCGAGCATGGTCCGATAGACGAGGATTACGGCGACGAAGCCCCTGCTCGAGAATTCGAAGCCGAAGCTGAAGCAGGGCCTTCAACACTGACACTGTCGTAATTCACGAGTGTTTCGAGCTGGGAAGTACACAGATGCGTATAATGTTCTCATAGATGTAGTGGAATCCTGTGACCTAGGTCGAACACGTTCAGCCTAAACGAATGACGATTGTTCGGAATCGTCGGAATCGAGGGCCTCATGTATGATTTCATCCGTTGACTCCACGCTGTTTAGAGGACCCTGCGGGCGCTCGGGGTCAGATGTTTGACACGTTGTATTTCCGCCGCTGTTGAGGAGGTTCTCCAGCTCAATGCAAGTCACGATCGGACTACGATGATATCTCATACCTTTGGCAGAGCAGGCTCGCCCACTCCTCAGTTTTTTCTACGTTGCGAGGTAATATTCCCTCCGCCAGCGGGTCTTGAGAAGTTACCGAGGGTATCTGGCTCTGCTCATGCCTGAATTCGAGCGGTGCGCCAAGATTCCCGGTGACATTTGATGCAAAGTGGACCAAAGAGCCTATAAGGCGATTTCCGTTTTCTTCGCTATCAAGGTACACTGCGCGCAAGTGTAGCACGAAGTGGCTGACAGTTACTGATCGAATTCTGAAATAATCGATGAGTAAAACTCGGTGGATAGAGTGCTGAAGTACATGCATGCATATGGCGATCGGCGTAAAGTCTCCTGCATCAGACTAAGCGGCAATTCAGCGTCCGTGATAGTTATGTAAATGGGCGGTAAACTCACGTTATTCGACGAATGAAGAGCTATATCGACGATGCTAAGTGTAAAGAGGAATCTGAATTTTGTGAAGTTAGGACAGACTCTCGACGCCCTGGCTCGCAAAATTTCAGCCTACGCAAAATGTACGGTCCCTTTTGATAGTCTCAGCAGCGACACCCCTGATGAGTAGAGTCACATACCGTCTCTGAGCAGAAGAACGGACATCGGCGCGTGAATATTTGCGGACAAAGCTTCTCTCCAGATAGTATAGGTCTTTATCCAGGTTAGTATCAACACAATAGCGTCCAGAACCACCGCTATGATACGCCGCCAAACGGTGACTGGGACATGTTAGCGTCCGTTTTGACCCGAGTGGTGGCAATGCTTACACCTAAGAGCAGTGAGTCATAATTCAGATGGGATAGAGGGTCAGCTCACAATACATTCTGTGAATCGCCGCGGATGTAGCACCCGCTGAGTCCGGGGATAGTGGCCGAGTGGTTGAGACCGGTCCTTGCTGCAACCTTTACGGTATGAGTCAAATCTCCACACAGAACAGAGAGAACTTGAAAGAGCCAGACCAATGGTAGAATAATTGTGGGGATATAGAAAGTCAGAAGAAGGCCAGCTATAATCCAATTGCGGTTCCATATCGCGAACATACGAAAGCACACAAATACTGGGATCGTCAGTGACTTCTTTTCGCCGAATATGGAAACATACTTATTTGAGTCGTATTCATGATCACGGAAGAGACCACCACACTGATCATCTCCACGTTGCACCTGCGTCAATATCAGTCCCGTTAGAAATCTTATTTTGTATCCTCCCACACCGCTGTATGTTTATGAGCATATTCGGTTGCACAAAGACAGGAAAAAATACGTACTTGTACTGTCTCTTGGGCGAATATCGCGAAGAGACTCACGAAGAATACCACCAACAAGGAATATCGATTCAGAATGTAAATCAACGTCCCCGCCGTGCAGGGAGATAGCCATACGAAATCGATCTCTCTGTCAATGGTCATGAGATAGTCGTACATGACGACCGTTACCGAATGGATTAATAATCCGTGGCTGTTACAAGGTACAGAAGGTTACTTGCTGAAGAATGCAATGAACATGCAATTGTCGGTGAAACTATGTTACAGCAGTCAGCATACTATATCCGCGTTCGAAGTGGAAACACCTACTCCGATTCTGGGTCGAAGTCGACACTCTGCGCTTGTTCCATATGTGCGTTGTTCAGAACCTTCAGAACACAGACGAATGCCGCTTGACGAAGACAGAGAAGAGATAGGCCGCGGAGGCGATTGGAGGCCTTGGAAGAAAGAGGAGGCGAAAGACAAAGGACTAACCTTCATATATAGCGAGCATCTGGTTCAAAGCGCGCCCGAGTAGCTATCTCATTCTCCTGACCAAAGCGTATCATCTTGCGCGGTGCATTCGCCGGTTCCAAATCTCTACCGCAAGAACTCCTGTCATCGCCAAGTTCTGGGAGGATAGCCGTCATAGCGCTTCATGATGAGCTTCTCGAAGAATGAAGGTTGCAGTTCGGATCCTCAGCGAGCGCATCTGTCTCAGAGAGAATTATGGAATTCCGAAGCGTCTGATTTACAAGAGCGACTGCTTCTCTGGATCCGCGGCGGCACCACCACCCTCCAGGTCTTCGCGTAGGATGGTAGCAGTGATCTACTGTGCGGGTGGCGTGTCCTCAAAGACGGCGCTAGGCTTGGAGATCCTTTTCACTACGGGAAAGGGATTCAACATAGGGCCTCAGAACCACTGAAAAGGCGATAAGGTCGCACCTGCCCTCTAGAAGCGCCTCTCGAGGTTCTATTCCATAACCCTCTTCAAGCCCCTCGTTATCTGACAATAGAACTCCCGCGGCAAGAGGATCATGCGACATCATATATGGTGATGAAGGTATGTCATCTGAGTCTTCGCTCGTATGCCGCTCGTGATGTCGCGCAAACTCGAGCGGTGCGCCCAGATTGGCAGCAACGCTCGTCGCGAACCGAAGTATGGAGCTGCGCCCCCGGTTCCCGTCGTCAGCTGTATCAAGATACACAGCGCGAAGATGCAGGATGAAGTGGGCGACGGTGATTGACCGAACCCTAGGGCATAAACGTTGTGACCTGGAATCATTGAGGGCGCTGAGGAGCACTTACGCGGGAAGGAATACTGCTAGATAGTTGTTTCCGTTGGTGCTCTGAAATCGGTTGAGCTTCCGCTGAAAGATAAGATGATAATAAACGTACAGCCATAGAAGACATGACAAGATCTCCGAGGCTCAAAAAGAAGAGAAAGCTGTAATCGTATGAGTCGCAGCGCGCACTTGACACTCGAATGAACTGGGGCCTTGCCTGAAATGAAGCGTGCCTATATAAATATCGATCAATACACTGACTCCGCAGAAATTCGTTGACGTACCGTCTCTTAGTAGTAAAACCGACACCGGAGCGTTGATTTGAGCGGACAAAGCATCCCTCCAGATTGTGTACGTCTTCGCCCATGTTAATAAGAGAATTAACGCATCGAGCACAAGCGACATGACACGCCTAGCGACAAACACTAGAGGTAATCATGAGACACCTATACCCCTAAATATGAGACATGGTGCGTACCGCTAGAAACAAATCAGGAGGAGAGTAGTATGCGTCAAGACACGAGATTCTCACGCTAAATAATGGGAATCGGTAAAACAGCCCGGAAGCGGGAGGATGATACTTCGATCTTGCCGTATCTTTACCTGGAAAACAGATCGTAAGAAACGTAACTTGTGGTAGAACGATTGTATACCCATTGCAGTACAAGTGGTGCACAGTAGAGCGCAAAGATGCAGAGTGCGATAGACCAGTTGCGGTTCCATATTGCGAACATGCGCAGTGAAGCGAAGACTAGTTTGATCAAATATGTTAATTCCGTCTAACCCTGGCTAGAAGACCTTACCAGCTTGTGCGAGGATCATGGTCGTATACGAGACAGCCATAACAAATCCTGACGCGTTGCAACTATAAAGACCTCAGACAGACCAACATCTGCGTGACGATAAGCCAAACCTCTGCGCGGGCGTCAGTCAGAGTGAATTATTCATAGATAGTACCCAACTCACTTGAACAGTGCCATTTATCAGAGAGTGCAGGCATGCAGCGATCATATACCCAAATATCGAGTATCGGTTTACCAGATAGATCAAGGTGCCACTAGAGAACTTCGAGCCCCACACCAGGTCCACTTCTTTGCCGATACTCAACAAATAGTCGTACGCGACCATTGCTGTGTCCAAAGGTGAGCTATGTGGCTGAAGCGTATCAGACGTGTGGGCTACCGGTTATCGAGACTATTATGTAGGCGCTAATATCACTGCGAAGTCGAAGCGTCAGCATATGTTTGCCTCTAGCATAGACCCGACAAACTTACTATTTTCTGACAAAGTCGATCCATAGTTCTAAATCGTCAGCCATGCGAACGGTTCCTATGAGTGAACGGGGCCTGTTGAGTATGGAGGTGGGGAGGGGCGCAAAAAAACCGATGCGTTGTCGTATTTCTGGGTCGCGGAGTCCGAGTCGGATTGTTGCAGCTGCGTAAATCCGATCTGCGACGCGAGTTCAGGGCGTTGCCGTTCAGCCAGGAACATCGAAATTGTATTCATGATGCGCTGTCTGATCAATCACACTCCCGCTCTCAGCAGCCTTTCCAGCGTTCTTTCGCACTGTGGTGACGGAAGGGTGCGAAAGACCGGCAGGCGCAGGGGCAGATACTTGTTGTCCTCTGACATGAGCGCATCGATCAACCCGACTCGGCGGGACAGATATAGTTCCGGTAGCGACCTGGCATTGATAGTCTACAACAAACTTAGAGACGCTATGCAAGAAAGACAAAAACAACACCATGCGTATGTGTGATCACCGCACAACTGGACGAAAACGAAATATTATAGGCCGCCTCGCAATATTACACTGTCTCCAGGACATCAGCGCGGGTTTGGCCATGGAAAAGATGACAAACAGAGATTATGTGATGGGACGCGGTACATGTGTGCAGTGGAGATTGTTGGATCGGGTTTATGAGGAATTAGCTGCGCTGGAGCCAGCCGACGTCGAGGCCAGTCATCGTACGAAGACTTTCGGGGTACGCGCTGCTACTCTCCTTCAGTAACGCTGCAAGACGTCTACAGATCTCGAACGGATAGGATAAGTGCTCGGCTTGTGGGAAGCCAGGATATTTGGTGAGGATGCTAGACGGAACCGTCAGTTGAAGATCAAGCGCTCGAAGTGATGTTGACATACGTCTGAAGTTCGGAAGCCGCAACGAACGGCCCAAGAACCTTGAACAACACTTTGGCGGCTCGGATGGATCCAGACTTAGGAATGACAAATTGCCTCGGAGTTGAATAGGCGATGCGCATCGCTGGTTTGAACAGCCAAACCTGTGTTGCTGTGTAAGCAGCAGGGCAAAGGGGTCGGGGTCGCATCGCTCACCAAGATACGAGGTTTCTCTTCCTCCTCATCCATGATGACAAACCGGTAAGTGGCATGTGCATGGATATACTCTGTCATGTCGCCAATGATGAAAGCTGATAGCGGTATTCGCGAGGGTCTAGACGATAGCGATGAGCAAGAGTATAGTACGATGCAACACAATACGTACTCGGCCGTAGGGCTGACGGGACGGAAGGCAAACTTGGCCAAGCGGTACACCAGGGAGAGGCCGCCATCCTGTGACGCATGCGGTTGACATCGCCCGATGACGGCACCACAGATGCATCGAACGCGCGACCACTCGTCGAAATCCTATTCAATAAATCCGTTAGTCATTTGAAACCAGGCGGAAGATTGATAGCGAAAAGAAACGAGAGGAAAAAAGATGTATCCACACAGGTAGCTCCCGAGGCGTAGCCTTTGCAGCACGAGAGTTGTTTAGCACGGAAGATTTATTCTTGGACGATTTGTATCAGCCAGAGGACCGTAGTCCCGCCACTGCATCACCTATTCTCCACTGAAAACTCCACGAAACAAAACCAGCTAGGGCTTCGCGACGCTTCATACAACAGTACAGAACGGCTAGCAAGCAGCCATGGGTAGGAACCCCAATGCCGGCCTTCTTATGCATCCGGATATCCAAAAATAAAAGGGCGAGCCGAACAGAGCTCACCTGCGTGACGTCCTTGGGTGTGATGTCGCATAGATTGTCCTTGACAATTGCGTCTTCCCGAACCAAGATATAGCTCCCACCGACAAGAGCCTCTCCAGAGCCCGGCCAGAATCCATCCCTCGAGTTCTTCTGAACGTGCTCGTGCAGTGTCTGGTCAGCATGGCACATCCAAGCGTCGACGAGCTCCGCCCAATGCTCAGAAGGGAGGTCGCGGTAGCGATCCAGTTGAGTAGCCCTTACGAGCGGAAGAGAGCACGAAGAGCAGATAAATGTTGTTGGAAGAATCGATTGGAAATGTGCGGCGTCGAATTCAGGTTCTACGATGTCAGGTTGAGGCGATGAGGGGTTATTGGGAACGGCGAGCTTGACTTGGAAATGTTGTCCACCGACGACGCTGACTTGGACCGGTCTGACACCGACTTGGGCAGGTAGCTCGAGGGGTTGAGATATGCTGGTACCGCATCTTAGCAGAAGTCGTGCCCGTCCATCATCTCCGTGTTCTGGAGGAACAACGGAAGCCTCAAGATTCTGACCTGCTTGTAGCCCGGATACAGTCATGAAGACCAAGATATGCTGCAGATTCTCGTGGTATTCAGCAACGTATGAAACGTCAAGAGATGCTAAACCAGGAACAAGAATTAGCGATTGTGCCAACTGGAATCACGGATAACGTACCGGTCATTTCTGGAATGGGGGAAGTTTGGCCGGGCGAGACGGTACGAAGACTCTTCCTCGACAGTTTTCGGGACGCAGAGCCCGAGTTCGAGGGGGAGGAAGATTTCGGTAACAGCCAAGCAAGCGGCTCTGACATACTCCTCGATCGAGTGCCCTTCAGCCTGGTCACTGTGGGGGACACGGGTGAGTCCTCATGTTTGGCGGAATATGATACCGACTGGCCACGGCCGGGATGACCGGGTCGTATGACATCGGGTGGGGGGTGCTCCCTGATGAATTCGGGCAACGTGAGGAGGGTTTCCGATTCGCGTTCAATGTCCATGCGTCGCTGAACGATTTCCGGGACGCCTTCGCGGATGAACTCTGGTAGAGTGAGCATCGCATGTGGGTCCATCAACTGCGACGAAAGCTGGGAATGTGACCGTGACCGCTTTCCGGGGGTGAAGACAGCGTCTTGGGAATGCAAGCGTCCAGCGTCCGAGTGTTGTGCGAGAACGTCGACAAAGGCAGCGCGCTGACTCATTTCGCCGTTAGTTAGCCCCATGATTACAGAAGATGCGGTGGGGGCCGGATGGAAGGGAGGTGGGAGAGGTGGGAACTGCCTACATACCTTCTCCTGGTCCTTTTGCCTTGCCCGCGCCAGTCTTTCCTGCATCGCCCTGCTGTCTAGGGAAACGGCTTGGTCCGCCATCTTCCTGTTTGATGCTTTTCCGATAAGTTCGACCATCCGGTCCAGATCCCTCAGGGCCATTTCGCTATCTTGATGTTTCTGTTTCCCCTTCCTCTTTGCCCGCTCCATCTCTTCCACCTTGCTCTTTTTGAGTTCCACCCGTTGATTGTGGAGTTGCGGGGCAACGAGATACAACCGATCTATCGCAAGAGTCACCGCCTCTAGGTCCATTCGCATCTTCTCGCTGGTTGCGTCAAGAAGCCGGCTGTTAGTGTTCTCCAGCAAGCTCCCAGCCTTATACGAGGTCTTGCGATGCAGGTCCAATCCAATGGCACCCGGCTCGTATTCGGGGAGGCTGTCGACATCGACCTCGTGTTCATAGTCCTGAGGGTCATACTGCGGGGGGAGGTTGGTGTCTGCAAATGGGTCCACCGGCTCGTCCTGATATCGGCACAACGACAGCACATTCTCCAGGTCATCATCAATCAACGACCACAGCAACCCTGACTGGGCTGGTTGGAGGTTGGCAGTGCCTTCTGTCGTCGGTGTTTGATTCTGTGACCAAGATCGCTCAAGTTGGAAGTCGCTGACCTGGCGGCGCAAAGTGCTATACGGATCGTTGAGCGCCATAGCTGCCATCGAGCAATCTGTTCCGGCATTCCACGAAGCCACCCGTCCAACCGAGGACAGCGTCGGGGCCCTCAGTGGGCTGATGTAGGAAAGGCGATGGAAGTTGGAGAGGACGGATACGAGTGTGCGTGCGAGCTCGGCGTCGCGTGGCGGAAGAGTTGCCGACATCGTCGTGATACGTGAGCGAAGCTCATGCAAGAGCTCAGTGTCAGAAAGGGCGTTCGCCGTCTGGACCATCTGGCCCCCCGAATCCTGGAGACGGAGGTTCGAAACAAGTGTCTGGAGGGCAGACGACCGGTAACTCGTCGCAGGCGCGCTTGAGCTACCTGACGCGGGAGGGCCAGCGGGGGTAGAATGGCGACGATCTGGGAGGATAGGAGTCCATTGGGTCGAGGTGGAGAGAAGGTCGTTGAGTGTCGCAAGACATATGCTCTGAACCTGTCCTATCGACGGCAGCAAGTCTTCCTGTAGGACTTGAGCACTACCCTGGTCTACGAGTCGGAGAGTACTTACCGCCTGCCTCGAGGATGTCTCGGCTCCTTCAACAACAACTTCCCCTACCTCCGGCGGGACTTCGTCGAGAAACCGTTCCTCGGTGGCGATGGGCTCGAGCACGTCGTCCTGCTCGGCCTTAACGGTGGTTGGGAACGGGGTAGGGATGCCTAGCCTGATGTCATGTTGTACCTCGACGTCGGCGTCGTCAGACAGGATCCTCGTCCGCGTGAGCGTCGCCATGCAGGTCAACGTAGAAACGAAGGGTCGTAAATGCTTCACCAGGGCCGAATCCGTAAATAGTCAACTTGTGTGCGAAATCTGGCATAGCAATTCATCATGATCGCAATTCCCCTGATGGGCAGCTTTGCAGCAAATAAACTCAATTTTCCCGCGCTTCTCCTGGATAAGGTACCTCACAACGGACACGAAAGGAAAGTAGGTAGACTCAATATATGCACGTATTTGGAATTTTCAATGTGCAAAAATGAGCTACGGCTTTCAAATTTCAATATCAGCGCTCAGCTTTATAGCGCAATTAGCACGCATAATCTTGACTCGATCGGGAAGTGATGCGCAATCAAATGATCCGCCGACTAGATTACATCGTAAGTTACCGTGCGCCTCCTCCCTTCGTCAATGCATGAAGCTGCTGTCAAGGATAGCTTCCACGAATCCACGGTTGTCCGATCCAATTCATCGCCCGCATCTCACATCAAACCGTTGTAGAACTGCTGAGCAGATACGTCACCTGTTCTACAAATTTCAGTGAGTTTAGAACCATATAGCGTCTTCGCAACGTCTTCGTATTTGCGTAGCTCACGAAATGGTCTTCGCTATTACAGCACATTCTATCAACCCAATCCATGCGACTGCATAGGGCACAAGCTCGCCCAAATTCTCATTGAGGTTTGCCCATGAATCATCAATGATGAGCCCGGTGTTCAAATCTTGTCCCTTCATCGTGACATCTAATTCGTATGACTACCAGCGAACAGATCCCACCGGAAAGAATGTATTGACTAGCCTCATATGCTATCGCTTATGCGTCTCAAATCCAAATCATCACAGGCTCCATGCTTCACGGCGCAATTCCTCAGATCTCCGCGATGTGGGTGTGCCAGTCGGCGGTGTCGCCTTGAAAGGCACCTTATAAAGAGGCTGCCTCCCTTCGTTGGAGTACACCTACACTCCCCAAGATGACTGATTCTGAAACTATTGCCGAGCTTACCACTGTGTACGTGTATATTCTCAGTCTTCAGGAGGACGGAGGTTACAGGTGTGATCAGTCAACTAGGCTATTGGATAGAGGCATCGATGTCTAGTATGTTCCAATTTTATATCCGGCTCTCCATCTGCCTTACTGTTACAGTCCTTGCAATATACGAGTACCTCGTTACCGTGGACCAAGAAGTCACTTCAATCTGGAGGCGTAGGATGTCTGTCGCGTCGCTAATCCTTCTCGCCACCCGCTGGACCATGTTTCTCGCCGCTATCATTTCGTTTATGTTCCCGAAAACCCTAATAGTATGTCCTGTCCTGTTATCCCCAGTTCCAGGATGAGCTGATAACGCAAATATCATCAGGAGTATGTCTTAACGCTTGTCCCACGCACGGCCTACGGTTCAACGACGCTATATAGGTGCAAGGGAGAGGTTATCACGTCAAATATACTGGGGATGCTCAGTCTCATCATCACAGCCGGTAAGCAGCAGACTTTTGTCATCTGTACCGACCTGATCGCCTTCTCAGTATTCTCTGGGCTGCGCGTTTACGCCCTCTGGGGCGGTAGCTTCCTGATGTTTAGCGTCGGTTTCCTCCTCCAGCTCCCCACTGTGGTAGTGAACATGGTAAGCATCTGAATACCCGCTAGTAAAGCACGAAACATCTCATTACGGCAATAGTATGCCGATATTAGCAGTGTCTTCGAGCCCTCAGAATCCTTCAACTGCGTCAAGTTCTACAAGTTTGACGTAGCAACTGAGATAGCGTGAGCAATGCGCATCTATCATCTCACGATAACATTGCCTGAGTGGATCTCTTGACCCGACCCGTGTTAGATGTACGTACTCCGTTTCTCGTCTCGCTTCCCATATCGACTCATGTTGCACTACCAGTGATCCGCGTTGCCCGTATACCCGCCATCGTCGGAGACGCGTTCGTCGTCGGTGTCACCTGGGTCAAGTCATTCCAGCAGCTCCGTCGGGCGCGACACGCAGGCACGTCCGTGCCGCTGTCAACGCTCATTTTCCGAGACGGTCAGTCCTCTATGTACTCAATGGTACGTTCAAGTCGCTTACGGTTATAATACAGGCACCGTGTACTTTCTGTAAGTTCTGAGTGGATCCGGACATCAACTCGTCTATAATCTCATGGGATCGACGTCAGACTGCTTTTCGTGATGAACGTGTTGGAGCTATGCACAAACCTACCCGACGTACGCCCACCCCACACTGACACCCTCATATACTCATTCCATCACAGTCGGGCGAAACCATCGCATACATCACTGCCACACTGGTTTGCACGCCTCCTGCTCACTTGCGCGCAATAGGGCTTACCGAATCATACAGCCGCTAATCTTGATCAACCGGTTCATGCTGAACCTGAAGCAGCTGAACGAGGCGGAGGCCTACTCAGAAGGCCACGTCCGAACACTGTCTACGCCGATGTTCAGAATCAGCGTAGACATCGCCGGGAACATGGGCGAATCGCTCGACCATTGTTGGTCGGAGAACGAGGGCGAAGGTGACGCCGTGGAGGGCGGAGAAAGCATCATCGTTACGGAGGCGACCGCAGACAATCGGGCAGAGCAACTTCGCCGCGACCCTGCCTGAAGATCACTCCACAGCGCACGACTCGGCGAGGAGTCGGAAGGACCCAGGAACGGCGCAAGGTGTTCGCCCCCGAAGCGGTGTCTGCGTACATCGAGCATGTCGCTAAGGAGGCGAAGACGTCGGGGAGTATTGAGGAGCAAGCCAAAATCGCCGACAACGACGCATTCTTATATTCTCTTTTCCGGTTCGACGATACCCGATCTACACTTCGACGCTGTAGTCCAGTAGAATTGTGTTAGGCTCGTTGATGTGATGTTTGCACCGCAGACATACCTGCGTGGAGATGTAGCTTCTACCAAAAACCTGATATATCTGTGCACTGCTCGTAGGCAACACGTCTCCCCAGCGTGTCGATATGTCCAATTGTCTGTAAACATGTTTCCAGGGTCAGTCGCGGTGCCGGCGTTCGAAGGAATGTGATATATTGACCCGTCTGCTTCATTGATTTTTTTTTTTCGTAGGGGACCCTGCCCTCGCCCCACATACGGCCCTCAACCGCCCGCCGCCGTCCAACGCTTCCCCATGCCCCCAGCATGCTACTTCAAACGCATCGTCGAGTGCCCAGGAAGATCAAGGCATAGATGGCGCATTTTCCGACCGTGACGTCGCTGGAGTGGGCGTTAGAGCCGAAGCGTGAACCTCGGACGATGGTGGGTCGATCCCAGGGGCCGACACCGCCCAAGGCACGAGTTGGTGCAACACACTGATGAAATGACGAAAATATGGAACGTCTGAACGCTACGGCAGGGACTTCCAAAGCGGAGTTCGAGTCGACGTATGCGGCGCGGGGATGTTGCAACGTGCGAGGAGGCGTGCTGGGCGGTGTGGAGGCGAAGTAACCTTCTGGGATGCGCCGTCCCAGGCACCACGCGAGGGCATGCCCCCGCGTCGTCCGCGTGATTTCTTATGGGTTGCAGTGGATGTCTCTGCGCTTGAAAGGCGTATCAGCGTCGCACTCGAAGTGGAAGGGATACTTTACTTACGATGTCCCCAGGTCATTTTCACGCTTCAGGCGCGCCACTCTGCCGACGTCTGCTCTAGCCTTCCCACAACTTGAAGGCCTAGGAGGACGACTCAAGCCCCCTGCGACGCGATTTGAGCAGGGACGAAGTGAACAGCACTTGTGCGACGGAGAAAACGGGCGGCGCGAGCTGACGTCTTCTCCGTGCCGCGCCCAATTAATAGAACGGCGCAAGGCATGAACGACATCTGTTAGTGCGCAAGTAATGTGGTTCAGCGGCGTACTCGACGTAGTCTCCCCGAGGCAAACGAGACGCATGAGGGTCGCTTTACTCACCTCGTCTGCAGCGACCGGTTCTGCGTTTCTGGCACGACATTCTCCCCGGTCGATATACCTATTCCCCTTCATTCAAGTGCACACACTGTTTGGTTCCGGCATCTTGGAGTTTCTCACCGTACTACTGAGGGGCAGGATATGTTATGTTTTACCGAAATTTACTGCTGATGAAATTTGAGCACGATGTACTAGAGTAGATGGTTGTATCTCGTGAGGGGTTTAGGGCAGGTCATAGGAGCTTTATTGATCTTTGTGACTTCAATAGAGTTCGCTTGAAATGCCAATACAATGTTCGTTTATAGCAATTTGTTACCGATAAGAAAGACGTTATTGACCCACGTTTTCTTGATTAGATTGACGCCCGCATCTTGCCTCCTGCCTCGTGCCGACGACCAGCCAATAATTACGCGATCCCCACCTGGCTAGCGATCAAGCCATGACGGATGAATGCAGATGAACGCTCGCAACAACGACAAGCCTTCGAACAGATCAGCAGCGCTGTAAGATTTCGTAAACCTTGGCGGTCGCAATTGATGTCGTCTGCAGCCAGTTCGACACCGAAATACGCTGATTGGTCGGCGCGCAACGGTGCAACTGTATGCGTCGGCGAAACGGCCGTCTTTCGCTCTGCGCGCGCAGGCTGCAGGGCGCCGATCATAAAGAGGTCACGCATAACGAATCGACGATGTGCGCGAGTAGAGCGTAGGGAGAGGGAACACATGCGGCAGGGCTAGGCTCGACCCCCGGGGACAACAAGTCACCCGCCGGAGGTCTGTTCTATCATCACTAGCTCGTGTTCTCAAGCGCTGAAATGGTAGACGCTTTCGAAGGGTCATCAATCTCTCTCTTCCACGACGTGCTTTCCTCCGCACTTCCCGACCCTCCGTCCGGTTGCATCCTCCCCTCACGCCCTCCAACGACACGCTCTCTTACGACCACTCAAGACAACCTCACGTCGAACATCGCGTTCCAACAATACTGTAAAGCCTCAATTCGTGTAGTTTATCAACCATGGGTCGCGGTACGTATTCGCCGGCTGTCTTGCTGTGGCCGACGCTGATTCCCACACCCCCACCAGCTGGCAATGAACCAGTGGCATCCTACCCCGGTGACCTCACCAACCTTCATGGTGCAGAGGCCACACCGGCAGAAGGCGTCAAAAGCAAACGCAAACAGACTCTGTTGAGTTTGCTCGAGGCCTTGCAAGAGCTGAGTAGAGAGACCGATGTTGGTGCGTGGCCATCGGTGGCCTGGTCGAATTGTCACTTATTTGCGTGCCCAGGTATCGACCAGAAGCCGAGCTTCGAAGACGACAGGGACGTTCGTGAGTACACGATGCCTCTGTGTTGGACCGTGAAAGTCGCGTGTTAACGCGTGCCCTACAGCTACCGTCGACGAGCATCTACAAAAGGTTGGAGCGGAGGCCTTCAACAAGTTTGAGAGGTATGTTCCCATCTGCCGTCCCCGCAGCGCCTGCTCACCCCCGGCGGCGCCAGGCGAATGATCAATCTGGACAAGGAGGTACGTCGCATGATCGCTCGGAATAGCTCAGCGTAACTCAGATGCACCCGATAGCTCAGGAACTTCGCTAATGCAGCTCGGCAACTGGGCAGTTCCGTCGGCATCCTATCATCCTCGTTTCACTTGCGCGAACGCCTTGCTCAAATTCTGTTTCTCTTCCGTGAGAACGCCGCGGATCTGTTTCCCAGAAAGGTCCAGCGGCGGTCCAGGGAGGGCGTTATGAATCCGAGCATGCGGCCGCGTAGAAAGGCGAAGACGCCGCACGCTGCGAACCCTGGCGTGTTGGAAGATCTCGACGCGGAAGACTTCCCTCGACAGTTGGAAGGATTCGCCGACGATGTCATTACTTTCCTCGACTGTCTCAATGAATTTCCGGAGTTTACAGACGAAGGGGTGAACGCCTCGATCACCTCCTTGGAAGGAGATCTGAAGGTAAGTAGCTTCTTTTGCATCGTGCTGACCACTGTTACTCATTCGTGTAGTACTGGGCCTCGTGTCTTCAAGAGTATGAAGGACAATTCAAGTATCCAGCTGTACAGCGATACCTGCACGATCTTACCACCGAAATGGGGGAGCATCTGGACAGTATCACATCATCGCTATCGATGTTCATTGAGATCGGTCCGTCCATTCATCTCGTCTATCTCGTTTGATTACATATGGTAACCCCAGTAACTGTATCACTTAGGTGTTCCCACCATCCGTTTTGCGCAGAAGCACGCCGCCACAAACCTGCTAAACCTGTCTACTGTCGCCACCTTCTTCAGCGCAGTCACAGCGACCACCATGCAGTTTTCCTTCGAGTCAACGAACACCAATCTTGCTAATAGCGTCAACGGTTTTTGGTTTACGTCCCTTGTCTTCAGCATTGGTGCTGCGGTCAATAGTCTCCTTGGACTCACGTGGAAGCAGGCGATGTAGTAAGTGTCTTTCCTAGCGGAAGCTATCGGGGGTTGTGACGTGATACTGAAACAACTCGTAGCCGTTCGCCCGGACATCGAGTGCCGTGGTGGGTGCTCATCTGGATCAAGCGGTCGCCCCTGGTGTTTTTGGTCCTCTCTGTGGCATGCTTCTCCATCGGTCTGGTCCTATTCGCGTACTCATCGGGGCAGCACCGCATTACCTCCACCGTCACTACGGTATTCTCGGCATGCAGCTGCTTCGGTTTGACCGCTGTCTCGTGTTGGTTCGCTTCGGAACGCTGGATCTTCAACCGCCACAAAGGCCAGAAGTGGCTTGCGGATGTCCTCTCGGAGACTAGAGTTAGCTTCAACAAGCTTCCAGGCATCGCATGGTGCATCCGCGAACCACGTAATGCCACACGCAAAGTCGCGTACTGGGCTCGCAGGGAGTATCACGACCTCAGTGACCACTTCAGCGCGTTTGTCAAGTTTGTTTCCAGCAAGCTCAACGCGCGGCGCGCGCCTCCCGAGCCGAATTTCCCAGACGATAGCGAAAGCAAACTTCCCAATTCCCCTGTTACGTGTTACAGTCCCGGCCCTATCTCCCCTCGGGACCACCGCAGTGGATCTGACGCAACGGCCACTATCCTCTCTCCGATCTCTGAGCGCGCTCCTTCTACCGTGGACGGTCTGGAAGATCCTACTGTCGTCAGCGATGCCGGTCATTCCGTCGCAGCTTCACCCAACTCAGTCAGCCCTGCAAAGACACGATTCCGCAATCTCGTTCGCTCAGTGGTCATGTTACGTGGCGCCACTAACAACCCCACCAGCCCAACATCGCCCCGGCGCCAACGTACAATGTCGTCGTCGGATACCAAAGACGGGAAATACGTTCAACCGACACCAGGCATGATTCGTGGATCGCGCGTTGCGGCATTGATTCCGAAATTGAAGCGGATGGAACCCTCGCACGACCTGGCAGCTCATCAAGCGCTTGTTCGGCATCTCCAATTCTCGCCCAACGGCAAGTTCCTTGCAACGTCTAGGTACGTGCTCGTGTCTATCGTGAGGTGGCGTTCGAGCTAAACTGCGGCTTGTCTGCACCTTAGCTGGGATCGGACTTCGGTGGTTTTCCGTGTTGGAGTGAGTATCAGACACGGCTCATGCTAAGAGATGAGCTGATTAGCTTTTCAGGAAGAGTTCACGGCACATCGTGTGCTCGCTCACCCACAAGGCTTCGTTGGTCAGGTTGCATGGTGTGTTTGGACAACCCACGGACTTAACTTCCGCACCTGACACACCATCTATAGGTCCCCTAAAGATGGCCAAACCCTTCTTACAAAGATGAATCGCGGAATTAAAGTCTGGACTGAGGTACGATATGCGATAGTCTAGTTTGGCTTCTCGCATGTTAACCACAGTGCAGGATGGCGTGTGCCGGAAGACGATTGATCGGAAGACGACTGTGCAATCCATCGCGTGGTTACCTGGAGGCGAATGTGTGTCCGATATCCCTTCCGCGCTAACTTTTATGCTAACGTTCAGTGCAGCATTCCTGTCTGTAGAGGGCAGCTATGTCACCCAAGTTGTACGTAAAATTGACTTGTGCTACGTGTATTTCCGTGGCTCAATGTTTCGGCTTCACCTTTGCCTCTCTTAGGATCTCAACGGAAAGGTGAGCACGCACGGACGAACCAGTGAATAATATTTGCTGACGCTTTTACAGGTATTGAATCAGTTCCAGCTCCAGCGCATGATTCTGCACGACGTCGCGGTGACGATGGACTGCCAACGCATGTTGTGCGTGGGTACCCTGACTGCGTCTGCGCAGAACCTTCAGCCCAAAAAGAGCCGTGCCGAGAAACAGATCATCGGTACGTCGTATCTGCGCTTTTCTCATCACATAAGCCAATGAAGTTGCCCGCAGTCTACAATCTGGAAAAGAACGAGATCGAAAAGTGAGTGGAAATGTTTGCGGAGATCGTCGCGATGCTTACTCTCACGTAAAGTCGGGTGCCTGTTTTGCACGAAGTTCGGGACATCACTATGGCGCGTACCGGTGACGTCGCCTTGGTAAGTTACGAGAACAAGGTATGTCGACAGCTCCGCGGTCTCCGCTGCAGATTTAATGGCTATTCCCGTAGGCACCACCACAACTCTGGAAATTGGACAACATCAAGGACACGGCACGGTTATCACTCCGGCACACGTATATGCCAAAAGTTCCGGTCGACTTCGCAGGCCCGAGTTACTTCGGCGGTCGCCAAGATCAACTGGTATTATGCGCTGGAAAAGGTTCGTCACTCTTTATTCATTCCTCCCGATGTTGTCATAACCGCGCGGCATTAGGAGGGGACATCCATATCTGGGATCGTGAATCCGCCGCTCTGCTACATCACCTCCGTCCACATGCGCAAGGCGGCGGCGATTTGACGTGTATTGCCTGGAACCCAGCGGCCGACCCCTTCATGTTCGCCACAGGATCGCACGACGGCGGCGTGCAAATCTGGACTACGCGCCCACATCCCCATGGCGCGATCTACGAGGACGAGACGTATCCGCCAAGCCGCGGGACCAGCACGCACCCCATCAACACGCCGCGCACGGCGAGCCCGTCCCTGTTCGACCCCGAGTACCGAACGGATAGTCCTTCCGCGAACACGGACTCTCAGGACAACGGCTCAGGCTCGTCGAGCGAAGCGACGACGCCCGCGGCTCTAGCGCGGACAGTCCAATTCTTGACACAATAACATCTGACTCTTGGTTCGTCTCCATGTTCGTGACATCATGTGGTCAAGGGCAGGACTTTTGGCATTTTTAGACTAACCTAACGACAAAAACGAGACTACGTTATGATTCTGCCATGTTTGTACGATAGCACTAATGTTCTTCTGACGCTTTGTTTGCATTTCGAGCATTTGTATAGTACTAGCAACATCAATGTGATATGGCTTCTTGCGTGCGCTGTGGGGGTGATCTTCAGGCAGGGTCGCTGTGAAGCTGCTCTGCCCGATTGTCTGTGGTCGCCTCAGTAGTGATGGTGCCTTCGTCGCTCTCTACAGCGTCGCCTTCGCCTTCGTTTTCCGACTAGCCCATGTTCTCGGCGATGTCTACGCTGATTCTGAACATCGACGTAGAGTTTAGAAGTGGCCTCTGGAGTAGGCCTCCGGCTGTATAATTCTTGGTGAGCACGATTACGCGCAAGTGAGCAGGATGGCAGACCAATGTGGCAGTGGTGTATGCGATGAACCGATGGTTTCGCCAGACTGTGGGGGAAATGAGTTTGGTCATGCGGGGAGTTGGTACTTGTGGGGTGGGCGTACGTCGGGCAGCTTTGTGCATAGCTCCAATAACAAGTCAGCCGCCAGGCGGGGTAGAGATGAGTCAAGAACCTCAGCATGATGGCATACTCGCATAGTATGAGATGGTTATCTTCAGGCGGTGGTTCAACGTTTGACTTGGATGAGATATGGCGAGTGGTTAAATCACCCGAAGAGACAGAAGTGGTGGTACAATACTAGAAATACAGTAGGTAAAGGGAATCCGATACAGTCCGATGATAATTTAGACTTCTTGAGTCTCTCCCTTCTTGCCCTTCGATGTCTTGCTTGGCAAGAGCTGTCACAGATGTCAGCCTCTTACGCGTAAGTCGAAAAAGTCAAAGAGACTTACAGCAGGGTCAATGTGGGGTACAACACCTCCTTGTGAGATAACAACGTCTCCGAGAAGCTTGTTCAGCCTATGTAAATGGTTAGGTGAAGTGATGGATAGAGAATAATTTTGAACGCACTCTTCGTCGTTTCGGATGGCGAGTTGCAAATGACGGGGGACAATACGTTGCTTCTTGTTGTCCCGTGCGGCGTTACCGGCCAATTCGAGGATCTCAGCAGCCAGGTATTCGAGAACGGCCGCAAGGTAGACTGCATCGTAGAGATTAGCTCAACTCGGCCATCGAAGTTAACTCGAACGTACCAGGTGCACCGGCACCGACTCGCTGCGCGTAGTTGCCCTTCTTCAACAGACGGTGGACACGACCGACAGGGAACTGGAGGCCAGCCTTGGCCGAGCGCGATTGGGACTTCCCTGTGGCATCGGCGGACGCCTTGCCGGACTTGGATTTGCCGCTGCCTTTGCCAGACATGTCGAGTTTTGAGTGCGAGGTGGTTGAGTGAGGGGCGAGAGGGGCAGAGTGTCGTGGACGGGGGCAAGGACGAACAGGCTGCGAGCGTGTGTGCGGCGAGCCTTATATACCTCGGCGCAGGCAGGTCACGCCGCGGGCGTGGGAGAGTGAACGAGAATAAACAGACGCGTCGCGTCCGTGACGCCCATCACGTGAAAGTGTCAACAAGGCCAACGTCACGCGTCACTACATAAAGGTCGCCTCCGCGCGCACGACGTTTCGTTTCTCTTCCACCGCAACCCCCACGTCCGCACGCCCCCTCGCCCCCTCACCGTCCACAACAAACCAACGATGGCACCCAAACCCGCTTCGACTGCTGGCAAGGCCCCCGCCTCCACCGCCTCCAAGGCCCCAGCAAAGACTACTGAGGGAGCGAAGGCCGCAAAGAAGACCTCCAAGCCTGCTGCCTCAAGCGGTGGCGAGGAGAAGAAGAAGAGGCGTAAGACGCGTAAGGAGACGTACTCGTCGTACATCTACAAGGGTATGTGGACCTACTTGGACTTGAAGAGACGAACAGTTCTAATTCATTCGTGCCCCTCTAGTGCTCAAGCAGGTGCACCCTGACACGGGTATCTCGAACAAGGCTATGGCCATCTTGAACTCGTTTGTCAATGATATCTTCGAGCGTATTGCCACTGAGGCTTCCAGTAAGTAAAAGGCAACCTCACCTATCTGTCTGAGGCTTACAAATATCCCGCAGAGCTCGCCTCATACTCGAAGAAGTCCACCATCTCCTCCCGGGAGATCCAGACTGCTGTCCGTCTCATCCTCCCAGGAGAGCTTGCCAAGCACGCTATCTCTGAGGGCACCAAGTCGGTAACGAAGGTATGACAACACTCCAGTCTATGCAGTGCCCATCTAACTTAGTTGTCTCCAGTTCTCGAGCGCCGGTGCCAAGTAAATTCGCCCTTCTGTATGATTATTTCTGTTGTACCGCATCACTACTGTATTGTACCTATATACTTTCCTCTCGCGTTATGGATTCCTATTTTTTGGGAACGATTTGACTCGAAGTGTGTGTTCGATTGCTCCGACGTTACAGGTTTAGTTTGTCCTGTTGTTCGAACTTCGAAGCTTCAGGAGCCTCAATCACTCGGAAAACAACGTAGATCTGTCGGAAGAGCTCCACGAGACTTTGCGAACAGTGTTGACCTGTACGCGTAGTTTGTATTGAACGATGGACGAGCCATTCCAGTCGAAGGTTTTGATCCCATAAATAAGTCCATTAGACGGCAACAATAATGTCCCTGACGCGAACATGGGTGTAGTATACAATGTATCGAGAGCAAACCAAAACAAACTCGCAACGACCCTACTCGGACCCCTCCACCGCCCGACCTTTGCCCTTGTCTGGGGACTGGAGGATGAGATTTGGCGAACTCAACATCGCGTTGGAAGAGCCGAAGGAGGGAAGCCGCCGCCCGCCTTTCTGAGAGGCTGGCGAGAGATATAGCGGCGTTCGTGCAGGGTGTGGCGGTGTGTTTGGTAATGATGTGTTTCCCCGTGCATGGGGCGACCGAGGGGATGTTGGACTTGAGCCTTCTCCGGACGCGGCCTCTGTCAGGAGGAACTCGACCCATAGTTTGGAGAACGACTGCCGGGCGGGTATCAGCACACCGTTGGGAGAGTGAAGGGAAGAGGCGGACCTCGGTTTCATCGGTCTTCTCAAGCTCTGTAGATCTGCCCTTCGTGCTTGCGCGGCCCCATACAGAGGAGCTTGGTGAAACGGATCCCCCCTTCCGCTGGAGGCCAGCCTTTTCTCGTTCGTCGTCATCCCACTGAAGGATGGAGGAAAGCAGGGTAAGCATCTCGAAACGCTTCGAATCGGCTCGTGGCGTGTTCAGGAAGGAAAGTAACACGTTAGTCACGAGTCGCCTGTCCACGTTCGTATCCGTGGAAGACCGGCGCAGTCGCCGTAGTGCTTCCATTAGATGCTCGTTCATGATTATCGCTGTAAGGCGGGCAGTTGAGAACGGTGAGGCCTTGCGTGCGGTGTTCACTGACCTTCATGTCGTAATTTACCAATCAAGGCGTTCTTTTCTTTCACCTCCTTCTCGAGTTGCTCTGTCCTCGACGAATCTGTCGAAGACTCGTCCAGTTGCAGCTGGTGTGGCACATTAGACACTACCCAGCGGGAGTCGTGCATTGGACGAACCTCTGCGGTATGCGCTCGATGTTTGAACTCAGCAAGGGATTGTGTGACCTGCGTCAATCGTGTCTCGTATTCACGTACCGCCTGCTGCAACTCGTGTTCCTTGGCTGCCTGACCATGAGTTGTAGAATATTGGCAATGGGGGGGACGTACCGCCCTGGAAGTCCTCGAGCACCGACTGCAGATTCGCAACCTTCTCCCTCTCGACTTGAAGCGCGGTCGCCTCCCGCTCCCTTGCTTCCCGCTCGATCTCGAGGTCCCGCCGTAGGTTCTCCGTCATGCTTCTTGACTCGTCCGCGACTATGTGTTCGTGCAGTGCCTTCCGCTCCCACTCGTCGCGCTCCATGCGTATCTGCTCCAGCTCGCCCTGGGCTTCGCGCAGCTCGCGTTCCCGGAGGTACACCTCCTGCGCGTTCTCCTGGAGAGCGCGGCTACGCATAGCCTCCAGCTCTCGCGACGCGCGCTCCGCTTCCTCATTCGAGGCGATAAGCTCGGCCTTGAGAGTGTCGACGGTGGTGGTAAGGTCGTCGTTCTGCACGCTCAGCTGGTTAACGAGCTGTTCCTGACGGTCGAGTTCTTCCTATGCGATTCCAAGGTCATGATGCTGCTCCGTGCGGGACAGGAGCGGCTACGTACGGCATCCTGCTTCAGCTTGTTCCCCAGTGTCGTCCGCATCGTCGTCAGCTTCGCCAGGAGATTCCGGTACTGTGCCTCAAGCGACTCCTTCTCCTCCTTCGTCCGGTCAAGCTCGCGCTGCAGACGTTCCACTGGGTCCAGATTCGCGTGGTCTTCATCGTCGTCGGAAGAGTGGACACCGTTGAGCCCCTTCGTCGGTGACGGTGACGAGAGTCGGTCGCTCTCGTTGGAAGTGCGGGCACCGTTGGACTCCGGCATCGTGAAGTCGCTCGGTAGAATGTGGTCGTGGCACAAGGGGCGTAAGATCGGAATCGGGGGAACTGATCAAGATCTCCAGTTCTAGAGTATTGAGATATTGAAAGCCGGTAGAATATCGCCGTTTTATGGAAAGACAGCGCTGAGGAAATTCGAGCGCAATGCGCCAGAATTAGTTGCGAATTGCCCAGGTCGCGGGAGGAAATGAAGAGTTTAGGGTAGGCCGTCCGAGTAAGAATCCGGCCTTACCCATTTTGTATTGCTATTTGTAGTACCAATATAGTTCGTTTCAGGCCAATACGATTTGCTTACTATAAGATCGTTACCTAGTAAGAAACGCTTCATCAATCCACTGGTGCCCGCTATGAATTCAAAGCTGCGAGTGATATCAAAAGTCGTCTAGGATGGAAAAATACCCGACTTTCGTGGTCGATATGGGCGCTGTCTTTGGCAACTTATCGCGCGGACAACGTGTCGCTGCTATTATACTCAAAGTGGGGGATATCGGCGAGATACAGTCGCTCACACAGTACTTATCGTCTGTACGCTAGGTATGCATAATTAGAAGGAGCGGTATGTGGAGCGGATGACCAGAATAGGGGCTTTTGAACTGTGAGAACGAGATACATCCTACCAGCACGTTAAATTGTAAACGACGCACCACGTTCAGCTTCAATGGGCGGCATGGCCATTTCCTTGGTCGAGAAGCCTCTTGATCATCTCCTGGACAGAAGTTAATTGAGCGGCCAAGTTGGCTATGTTCTGCTCGAGTGGTTCCTTCTGAGCCACGTTGAAAATTGTCCGATGGTCTGCGGGTTGCACTAGAATGAGCGTATGATGATACGGGTGGTGTTCGTACGACCCGTAGTACGAAGCGTGCTGCCTTGATGTAGTGCTGCGGGCTTCGTTGGGTTTTGCACCACTCGGTTCGGAAACAGATTGCGGTTTGGATCGAAGGTCGAAAACGGGAGAATAGACCCGATCCATGTACGCTTTGCAGTCCATACACATTGACCGGCTTCCTGTACCTCATCGTCGATTGATTAGGCGTTCATGACGTTCTGAATAATGGATCGACGAACCCTCCGTGTCGCACGCCATACATAACCAGAACGGAGGACGTATAATCGTGGAGCAGCGGTAACAGTGGACCTCTTGCGGATTCGCTGAAATAAACATCTGATCAGAAGTGCGATGAAGAGTTACACGACATAGTACCTTCGCACTTCTCGAGTTTTGCGAGGGTGAGCCTCACAGCCGTCTGCAACCTCGCGTATTCTGATTGTTGCCCGGTCACTTCCCGCAACTGCAGGAGAGAGTGCGAAGAATCGTGGCTAGCCATACAGTCCGTGCAGAGATCATATGTTTCGGGTTCTTCAGCGTCCGGGCGGAAATTCGTGTTGGAGCATACAAGGCACTGAAGGTGAGTGTCCAGAACGGGGAACTTCCCGCAGCGATCACACTGTACATGCCTGAAATTTATAAGAGATTGATCAACAACGAAGATCGAGCCACATACCAGTGAATGATGCGTCGACGAGCAAGAACTTCTGCCAACTGCTTGTAAAATTCGATGTCCTGTTTGGAGCAGAGGTACTCTATCTGCGCGAGGCGAGAGAGGTCTTGAGAATCGAGTGGCTGCGAGTCAATGGTGAGGTCTGAGGACGAACTTCGGAGGCGAGTATAGTACTGGATGAATTGGTTCCTAATGTTACGGCGTTCTCGAAGGTATTCCCAGGTCGGTCGTCCGGCGCGAAGACGTGCAACGTGGATAATGGTGCGTATAGCATATCGCCACATGGCGTGGGGGCGGTTGAGCCCAGTCTTGAGCTCCTGGTCAACTGAAATGAAAGGGAACCGTATGGGGGAATGGGAATACTGGAAGTGACCGACGATGACCGTAGCATCTGGAGCCGAGACGTCCACAATATCAGGCGAGTATCCCCAAACACCGCTGATAATGCCCTTGTCATAATCGAGCGACCCTCGGTAATAGCGAGGCTGTGAAGTGATAGGGGATTTGTATTGTTTGCTGAAAGTCACTCCTCCTCCTTGCACATTTCCATCCACGTCGAAATCACCGCTATCGTCGCAACCCGTTCCAATGAGAATCCCAGTTTCCGTTGATTCAGATATGTCTATGTGAAGGAAGCCTGCCGAGGAACTTTCATCTGGTGTTTCATCCGACTTGAGATGAAGGCCACTCCAGACTAGGGACCTTAGATCGTCAGAGAGACGCGTTTGATCCACTGCGTCATAGATTCCGGGATCGAGTTCGAGGTCTGGAGGCGGGCGAAAGGCCTGAGTGTTCGGTTCGGGAGGCCTGAGGATCTCCAACGAGGCCGCTTGGTAAGGCTGAGACCCCGCAAGCAAGAGGTGTTTAGATAGCGCAGGAAATTCCGAGAGCTCCTCTTTCCAAGCGTATTTGTCGAAGTAGATTGTGGACCAATAGGTACTCCGCGATAACTCAGTGCTATACTCGAGGTAGTAGTACTGATGGATGTTAGTGCCAACAGCAGCGCCATCTTGGGGTGACAACTTACACTCCCATGAGCGAATCGTGCGAGTTGCTCCTTGAGCTGTACGTTCTGCAGCTTGTACAGAGCTGATAAGAAATATGTCAAAACGGATATGTTGAGATAGTATAGCGACACTTACCCTTGAGATTGCGCATTTGCCTACTGAAGACAAGTAGTATTGTCGAAAGCGAGTCGGTGAGATCTGTAACCATGTCCGTGTGGAGAGCGGAATCCTTTGCGTATTGGACCACGCGATAAAATCGAAGTAGAACGAGGTATATGAGGGCCATGACATGCTACGCAGATTCAGATGAGTGGAATGTCTGTGAAGATTTCCTAGAGCGTACCTTTTCGAGCCTCTCTGAGCCAGTAACCAAGAAGAGAGTGTTCTCTGCGTCGATACGGTACGCGACCCTTTCAAGAGATTCTGTCAGCTTCTTTTCCTCCGCGTCGACGTATTCTTTGAAGCGTTGTTGGAACAGCCTGCTATCGTTCTCGATGTTATCCATCGACCGGCATATACCCGCTAAAATTATGTCCAGCCCGTAGATGCACCAATGGGTGGTGAAGTAATCCAGCATAGGCCGATTGACTGGCAGAACCTCATCAACCGCGATCGGAATTCTGGACATCAACAATTGTATGAGCCCGAAATAATGGTGGACGGTTAAAGGGAACCCTATAATTAGCGTTTATCAGCGTACCGATCATAAGACGTCCTAGCACTGCCGCTCACCTGCGGTCCAATACGCGATCCAGTAAGGAAGGCTGTGGATAGTAAGTAATAGGCGATCTGAAAGGTGCCAAGTACACACCTCCATTTGTCCGGTCGTCCGCTGGTGAAGGCATTCACTTCAGACACGCTTACAAGGCCAGACGCGTCGTTGTCAAACGCCTCGAGGAGGGGTTGAATTCGTGCGATAGTGATGTACTCCAAGGTCCATGCATCATTGCTCGTGATTCCTCGAGGTCTTGCGCGTTTCTCCGACCCAAAATCGCCGAATGTATAGGCTTGACTGATGTTGAGTTTCCCACGAACCTCTCCGATGGCGCGGCGGACGGTGGACTGGCGTCGCTTCTGGGCCAGTTCGGCATAGTACTCGCGTACAGCCATGACGAAACTGCGGGCCTTGGTCGTCCCTCGCCATCCCTAGACAAATGCGGCAAGAGTTCCCGAAGCGAGTCAGAAATGTTGGCATTCCACACTTCGGTAAAGCGTACCATGTCCTTCCAAATAGTATACATATCCTGCGCCACATAAGTTCAAAAACGTTTTCTTTTCGGAGCTTGGAAGGAATAACTTACGGGATCCAGGATCCTTTCATGAGGTCCGCCGGTGACGCTCTTGATGATGCGATCGCCTTCCTTCGCAGCGATCGTTTCGATATGAGATTCGAGAGCGACCCGTTGGGCCTCAAGCTTGCGCTCGAATTGACTTTGATTTTCTCGTATCATGTCGGAGAACGATTTCTTCAGCTCACGCATCATCTCCTTCTTGATCTGATCCTGCTCCTGCCTCCCTAGATGTTGCGATAGACCAAGACTCTCACATCTCTGTATGAGCTCGGTCATCTTCTTCTCGTCTGCGTAGAACGCTGTCGGTCCTCCTCGGTCTTGTATGTACTTGCGAATTGTAAGTTCTTCGGGTGAGGCAAGAGCTTGCAAATCGGCGTCATGCGTCGATATTCCGTCGGTGCTAGAGACTTCATCTTGGGTGGCGGGGAGTCTATCCCGTCGGATGATGCGGCCGAACTGATCGGTGACTTGGCCTGTAAACTGGTTGAACTGGTCTCCCAAGATGCTTATTTTTATCAGGGTGAGTTGATTAACGGTCTCATTTAGTTTCGTCCTATGAGCGTTGAACTTATTGACGTATTCCATCAACTTCTGCTCCCACTGAAAGCACAGCAGAAAACGGACTGGCAGTAGGGCATGAGGATTGTAAATTGCTAAGATTGGATATAAACGACATACTGATGAGGTTCTTCTCAATGTACGTATCGCATCCTGCGATACAAAGGCGCACGTCGTCGGAAATGGTACCCATCAAAGCCGTGAGGCGTCCCTCAATAATACCGCCGTCCTTCTTGACTTGGGCCCTTGTGACTTGTTGCAATCTACGAGGGAACATAAGACATATAAATTGATCATGTCCGGCTGGTGAGCATACCCTGCGAGGACATCATACATGTCCTTCATGACTTCAACCATCTCTTCTATCCTCTGGTCATTCTCGCTCAGCTTCGAGAGCATTACGATGGGCAGCTTCACGGCTTGCGCAGGTACTGAAATGGTGTCAATAATCTCTATCAATACTGAAACTGAATCGACGAACTTACTCCCGATGAAAGCATGCACGCGAGTGACTGAGTCAAGCACTTCCATGATTTGTCGACAGGAGGGGGTAAGACTTGAAAGCTGGCTGACTGAGAGTGATATCAAAGGTGTCTTCACCGGGACCTCAACGTCCAAGACCGCAACATCGCTGCCTCCATCATCGCTCAATCCTGTGTCCTTGTTGGACTTGAAGAGAGACGCTGTCGTGCTGTCCGATCAAAACCGGCGTCATGAGCCCGAGAAAGAATCGACTCGCCAAGGCCAGTTACGCATGTCACTAGTCGCGGCCCTCTGTTTCGCGTTCGCTCGTTCCGTTCGCCAAGGTCTCGAAGCTGCTCGTGTACATCATTTTCAGCAGTACCAGCAGGACCCGCCGGTACGAGCTCGATGTGAGGCGGAGTGGTCGACATTCTGAATGTCTGCAGGGGAGGTATTTGCGTCAAATTAGCGATATCCTTTACGACTGTTGCAGACTTACCCGGTTTGTTCAACGGCCGTCGACCAAGTCGGGGTGTGAACAGCATCACCTGTGCTTTCTAAAGCACCCATTAATAGTCGACACGAAGCGCCTCATCCAAAGCGGGGAACGCTTTCACGACAGATGATCAGATTTCTCATGTGCTGATTAGGTGTCGAGGTGTATTGGGATTCATTGCTATCTCGACGCCGAATTTATCGGGAAGTAGCGGGAGTACAAGCCTGGAAGCCGGCCAGGCAGTGCAGACCGAAGACAAATTCTGAACATTGATTCGTTTGAATTAGTTTCTCAACTGCGAAAACACTGAGATACGCACCGACAGAAGCGAAACCCACGGGCGACGACCACTTTCCCCAAGTGAACGGAAGCAGAAGAGTGCATAGACGCCCAGATGACCAGCATTTCATGGCGCTAATACGCATCGAGGGTTCGAATCCCGAGGTCTGTAATCTCTGTACCTGCATCGATTTCGGACGGCGTGAGAGCAATGAGTTCGAATGCCAGGTCCGTCGCTTCAAGAACTGATATTGCCTTGAAATATGGGGAATACATCCTCACAGGCAACTGTACCGTTGAGAACGATGCGTTTAAGTGGTGCAACTACAGGATTGAACATCCTAAGCTAAGTACAACATCAAGTACATGGTAGCGAAGCATAGCAAGGATACCAAAGGAGAAATCATATGATCATACCGGCGTCCAGCGCATCCTAAATGTCAGAGCGACAGAGGGGACAAGTCCTGCTTCGAACGAGCCAGCGTTTTAGACAATACTGATGGAATCTACACACGTTTTCTTCAGTTCCATAACAGGAGGTAAACCGAGGAGAAGACTTACGCATGCTGGCATTGCGTCCCCAAACACGCGACTTCTCCGTCGCGAAATTGCGACAGACAGATCCCACATTTATCGACGGTGACGCCCATGAGCACCAGCTTGAGCTTCACCCGCCCGTCCCGCATCACGCGTCGGCGCATGCACTCGACGCGCCCCTCCGGGGGACATTTGAGCTGCAGGACAGGGTCGACGTCGATAAGCGCGGGATCCGCCACGGCCATGCCAGCGGGGCCGGCGAATTCGGAGATCAACAGGAGGTCCTACAGAGACGTCGATTTCAACTCGTGGGTGCGTGTTCTGGGAGGAGTGGGAGAGACTGTTGCACGCCTCACCTCGTAATGCCGCCCGCTGCGGTCGCCCGAGTCGATCACGCGCGCCGCGAAATCGTCGAGGTCGGTGCGTGCGGAGTACTCGGATGACATCGAGACCTCGGCTGTGAGTGGAATGTGCGACGGGAGCATCGCCCGTCCGAGCGGGGATGGCTGTCGCGGTGGCTGGGGTAAGGGTCGTCCGAGGTAATGGTGCGTTGGGGTCGTGGGTGTCTCGGGAGGCGAGTCGGGGACGGTGGTACTTGCGCTGCTGTATGTCGGCGTCATCGCGCCAGGTGGAGTCGGTGGCGTGTATGGGGGATAGTTCATTGGTCGCTGGGTAGGACGCACTGATGCATCGAAGGAGGGCGGTTGGTCCGAGAATGGGGACGAAGTCGTGTAGTACGTGAGATTAGACATAGAGGCAGCCGAAGGGCTGGGAGACCTGGTGCTCGCTGGGGTGTTTGGTGTAGTGTAAAATGTCTCGCCTTCTTGTCTGGGCGAAGAGCGAAGAGTAGGCATAGACGGAGAAGGCCGCGGAACAGTCGGACTGGCAAAGGCACTGACCGCAGAAGATGCGGATGATCCAGTGTGGCCGTGGGATACGCTATTCGCTCGCTCGGTATCGATAGGTGCCAACCACACGACAGATGGCGAGGGCTTAAAGGTATTGGACATCGCCTTGCGACGTGGAGGCACAGGAGGTGGTACTTTCTTTTGTTTGGGGGTGGGTTCGAAGGTCGAAGACGACGTAGGGGTGGCCAAACAGGGGGTTTGAAGAAGCGAGACGGTAGAAGGACTCGTGGGGAAGGTCGCACTGGAGTTCGAGGGTAGGTGCCTCACAGAACGATTCAGGAAAGCCGTCGTCAGGGGTGATGGGTTGGGTGCATGAGGGCGATTTTCATGCGATGACGCGGAAGCCTCGGTTGGAGAAGGGTTGTTGCTTCGTTGTTTGACCGGACAGACCAGTGCTTTGGGAGGAGGAGCCTCGACTGGTTCGAACACGGACGCGCGATTCACGATGTCCCAGTCGCCCTCAAGACTTTCGTCCGAGCTCCCGCGCGAGCTGGGTGAGGTGTGTTCTCGTTCCTTGCCCTTCGAGCTTGTGAACAGCTTTCGAACTCCGGAGCTATCCCTACGCCTCGCAGAGGGGGAGTTGCTGGATGATTTCACGGGTGAGCCATTATTGGAAACTAGAGTAACCGCACTTGCAAGCGCGCTCGGGAGAAGGCTAAACGTAGGAGACTTTGGTGAAAGAGGAGATTGAGGCGCTGCTCTGTCGTGAACGGTGCTAGGAGTGAAGAGTTTCTTGAGCCAAAGACCCTTGCCTTTAGGAGAGCCAGGTGGTGTGGCCTGAGTAGACCCTGTACCCGGAGGATCGAGGCAGAGTCGTGGATGAGTTGAATGGTCGCCCTTGCGAGGTGGATGATGAGAGCAGTGGTGGGTCGAGGAGCTAGCAGGAGATACTAGCTGTGTAGTACTCTCCGCCATGAGGAGTCTGCGTTGCTCCATGGCAACCCGAGTTTGCAGTGGTACGCCCATCTCGCGATCTTTGTCCCACTGGCCCTCGGCAGTATCTCGAAGACTGACCACGTCGATGCTGGATGCTCCATCCGATCCAGAGCCAGATGAGCTATCGCCTGCTGTACCGTTCTCGCGGAAGGTGTTGAGGGTAAGAGTTGTTGTGGATTCGAAGGGCGCTACGGCTGTCCGCACTCTCAAGGGAGGTGGCTGGGCGGCTTCGCCAAGAGGTGGGGAGTCGGATCTCTCCTGCACGGCTGATGTAAATGACGTATTGGCAGGGGATTCCTCCTGGTCATCCTCTTCTTGGGGGTCGGGTTCCGCAGTACTGGTCTCGGAGACCGGTGGTGGAACAAACGGTGGCTCCCTCAGAGCCTCTTGGAACGACGGAGGCGGGTAGTCGGGGATGCTGTCTATAAATTTGTAACGTGTCAGAAGACAAGGAATCACGTAGAAAAAGAGTACGAGATACCTCTGCCATACCGCGGCGAACCCACGGTTGCGCGTGCGCTGCGTTCCGAGGCATGGGTGGCCCTCCTAGTGGGCGCAGCGATGTTGAATCGAGGCTCATCGCCGTCTCGCCTCCTATCTGCCCGCGGCCTGCCTTGACCCTTCTTCGGACTCTTTCGTATCCTGCCCGCATTTTGCGGGGGGACGAGCGTGAGCTGGCCGTGATGGGTTACGAGGTGTGTGAGGTACGGCTCGATGCGAGCGGGATCGCTGCGACCCGAGCCTGGAGTCGGGGGGTGGTTCGAGGTAGCCATGGAGCGAAACATCATCGAGGTCGATGGAAAGCAGTGGCCGACAACATGCGGACCGATGGGCAACCTGCGAAGTGGACAAGGTGCGGCAGACACGCTGCAGACACGCGACCCGGATTTCGGGGGTCTTAGAGGTCTCGCGTCCCCTGCATGGCCTTTGAGCAATATTGTGGCGTTCAATTGGGCCCCAATTTAGGAAGGAACTCGGACGATACAGACCGCACCGCCTGAGCCTCTCGTGGGACGGGCAGAAATCAGGGGTCGAAATACCCACGCATCTGGGTATTCGGGGTCCTGATGGGAGTCACGTGTGCGCGTCGCGACCGTGTCAGACGCGGCTCGACCGGCTTACCTTGAAGCCATTATTATGCGCCTACCCCTCTAGTTGTCCTACTCGACAGGTTTTCAAGAATTGACTGGCCTAATATAAACAGCGGGAAGTGCCTTGCGTATATGACTTGCCGGGCAACCTCGACAATCTTCCGGATGCTTTGACCAGGCCCAGGTTAGCAGACAGTTGGTCAACGAAAGACCTGATCTTTTGTATTTTCTGAACTACATTGCTGTTTAGGACACGATGCGCTTTGTAGTGGATACAATGCTAAGCTTGGAGTGTGTCTTGTCAAGCAGACAAGTCGCCTATCATGTAACAGGAAAGGGTCCATCGGCACAGGGCGCAATACTCGGCACCTTTGTCACGGTGGGCGGCGTGCGTTTCATTGGTACGTTGAGGGGTGAGCTGATAAAGGCAATGTGCAGATCCCGAACTTTCGCGAAGTAGGAAACATCAACGGTATTATGATCGCGGGAGAAATGGCCAACAGGACTCGTCAACCGCCACCGACTACGGTGATTTTGCGCGATACGGGAAAGGTAGTAAAATTTTATGCGCCATGCCATGCTCTCTGCCTCCCCGGGGCGATCACGTTCTCACTAAATGAAGGCGGACACAGGACAGTTGCGCTGCCTTAAAACCGAGCGAAGTCAGATTCATTGCTAGTACTAGCAAACCTTACGCTAACAGCTGGGAGCTCGAACACTGCATATGCTAGTACTCAAACACACGGTAACGTCCTCCAATTCCAGCGCGGAAATTTACTCTCGAAGACTTGCAATATATTGGTTGTTTTGAAGTCGGCTCCATTCGCTATGACGCCTCGCCAGAGAGAAAAAAAAATGACTTGCACATGCAACGATCGACTTACATCTTCATCTTGCGAAAACTTTTTCTGGTGGCGGTGAGTCTTACTTGCGGGTCATGAGAGTTCCTGGGCCGATTGTATTCGCTTTGTGATAGCAAAAGAGGCGGTGTGCGTTGGAGATTTAGAATTCTTCAAGCATGTCCCTCGGTAGTCGTAGATTAGTTAGCAGCCTAAAATTTTACTCGCAAAATTGGGTTGCATAGTCATGGATGTGTCGGCTCAAGGGAGAGTTGAAGAACAGGCAGGTACCAGTAGGAGGTTGGTCGGACTTGGTCCCACGGATCATGGTATTCGGGGTCTTGAGAGATCACGTGTACGCGTCGCGCGACCGTGTCGGGCATCTGAACCACGACCGCGCCTTCCTCCTCTCTCCCATCCAGCGTAACCCCCGAGACACCCCCCTTCACGCAGAGCTAGAGGCCAAGTTTCTAGTGCGCCATCATCACCATGCCCGCCCGGGTCGCCTTCACGCTCGACGACCTCGCGACGAACATTCCGAAAATCTTTGACCAAGTCCAGACTACCACAGCTAACCACCAGAAGAACTATGTCGCGCTATACAAGCTGCACTTGGAGGCTGCAAAGCACACCGAGTCTATTCAGAATGGCGCTAGCATCAAGCTCGTAGGGGAACGCGCCTTCGAGAACACCTTCATCTCGATGCTCAGCAGAGCCATGCCGGTGAAGAAGGGAGCCACTGTCGCCGACAGGATCATCAAGTTTGTGGGGGGATACACCAAGTTCATCAATGAGAAAGGTGTGTACCATTGGAAAACTGTAGCATTGCAAGGATCCCTTACCCCAGACAGCACTAGAAGAGCGGCGCAAGGACGCGGAGGCGGGCGAGGAGGACGAAGACGAGGAGGACGATGATACAACAGTGTCGCGCTTTGTCTCGCGCCTACTTAGCTTCTTGTTCAAGGGATGCCTCGCAAAGGACAAGATCATACGCTTCCGCGTTGTCCAGTGTATTGCCGAAATGGTCTCCCACCTCGGAGAAATTGAGTAAGTCAAACCATCCTCTACGACCGTTTGACGCCTTTTGACGCACGTTTCAGCGAGGACATCTACGGGATCCTACGAACCTCCCTCTTGGAGCGCGTACGGGACAAAGAGACTACTGTACGGGTGCAAGCTGCTGTGGCTTTGTCGAAGCTATGCGGCTCCGAAGAAGATCCTCGAGAGGAGCCGAACAACACTGAAGTGATGATTGACATCATGAAATACGACACCGCTGCGTGAGTGCTTCTTCGACGTATAAGCTCGCGGGTAGCTGAATTCGGTACTCTCAGCGACGTTCGTAGGGCTGCCTTACTCAACCTCCCTATCAATGAGAAAACCCTTCCTGCTATCCTCTCCCGAACGCGCGACTTCGATGGAACCGTTCGTAAACTCGTCTACTCTGCCGTCCTTGAACCCAACTGTGTGGTGCACCAAAACGATACCATCGCTGTCGGCGTGTCACATCCTCGCGCGATGACAATCGCACAACGCGAGCTGATCGTGCGTAATGGTCTCGGCGACAGAGAGGACCCCGTCAAGAATGCCGTGGCCAAGCTCCTTTCCACTTGGGTAGACATCGTCCGCGTGGACGGAGCAAAGGCCGAAGGAAGCGAAGTGGAGGCCGATGTAGTTGCCTTCTTGAATCTCTTCGACTTAGTCGAGAACAGCACTGCAGAGGAAGCGCTACTGAGTGTGTTTAAGTCCCGCGCGGATATCTTGGATGCTCTAGAGTTCGGTGGTGAGTTGGCACGACGATTATCTATCGGACACACTTAACAGTTCATAGATGCATTTTGGGAATCCATGACACCGGAGAAAGCCTTCCTCACCCGCGTGTTCGTCGACCATTGTGTGACCACTAAGGACGACCGCCGGCTAGAATCGACCCTCCCCGTCGTGACGGCGCTGGCTTTCCGAATCCAGGCGGCGTATAACGCCCTTGTCGAAGACATCCAAGCCGACCAGGAAGACGACCTTCTCCGTGGTGGCATGCTCGATGATGAAGAGGACGAACGCCGTGCAAAACGCGAAGAAGCTCGGCTAGACCGCGAATTTATCATCGGCGAGATGCTACGGATGGCCGTCAACCTTGACTATGCAGATGAAATTGGCAGACGAAAGATGTTCCAGCTCGTCCGTGCGTGGCAGTGTCACCCTCGAGTATTACTCACCGACGAAGACCACAGGCGACATGATCTCTCAGGACGTATTGCCAGAGGGACTCATGGCGAGATGTTTGGACATTCTGCGCAAGCTATCGCCAAACGAACGGGATTTGATCCGTCTTGTAGTTGAGGTCATTCACGAGCTGAGGGACCCCGAAGAGGAGGAACCAATGGTTAGTAGTATTAGCCATGCAACATGATTTCAGTCTCACGCGTGCACACAGCGAGACTCTAGTGTCGCTGACGATGCTTCAACTGTTGCCGATACCCCTGCAACCGTGAAGACAGTACGTCCTGCGAAGGCGGCGGCTGAAAAGACCCCAGAGGAACAGGCCCGCGCGGACGCTATCGACATTCGCTGCCTCTCCCTGTGCATCGGCATGCTTGAGAGGGTCATGGGGGTGCGTATGCATGTCATTATTTCCTGCCCAATTTATTAACCTGCTTCGTAGACCTTCGAGGAGAACTCTACACTCGAGGGTATTCTGGGTGAACTAATTATTCCTGCTGTCCGACGACGTGAAATGGCCCTGCGCGAGCGCGGTCTCATCAGCCTTGGCCTCTGCTGTCTCATTGCACGGCGGATGGCCCTCAACTCGTTCCAACTATTCCTCAGTCAGATCCAGGCGGCACCGGAGGTGCTGAAGATCCGCGTCCTGCAGATCGTCTTCGACATCCTCATGGTGCACGATCGCGACTTCTTGGGCCCAGGTAGTTCGAACGTGCGTGGATCAACTGTACTATTCTTGTACGCGCTGACGTCCCTCTGCAGGGCGAGAGGATCATCGAGTTCCTGCTCCAGGTGCTTGACGAGGAGGAGTCGGATAAGGTTCAAGCGCTTATCTGTGTTGGCATGTCGAAGCTCATGCTGTCTGGAATGATTGCGGATGACAGAGTATGTTGCTATTCTGATCTATGGCTTAATTTATCTAACACGATTTGATAGGTCCTACAAAGCCTCATTCTTGTCTATATCTCCCCCGAGACTGTTGACAATCAGGAGCTTAGGCAATGTCTCTCCTACTTCCTCCCGGTCTATTGTTACTCGTCTCCGGCGAACCAAAGGCGGATGCAGAAGGTGTGTTGCTCTGATTTCGTCGCACATCGGGGCATTAACATCCATTTCCCCTAGTCGTTCATCCCTGTCTACGAGAAGCTGATTGAAATGTACAAAGAGTGGGACGGTGACGAAGATATGATCACTCCCGGTCAGGCAAGCTTGATGTTTGTTGATTGGACAGACCCGCAAAAGGCTGCGTGAGTAACATCATAATATTCTCCCGGTCCAAGTAGCTGACTCCCTTCACAGCGTTGTCGCCGAGCGCCTGGGCTTAAAAGTCGACTACGGCATTCACGTCGACTTTGCAAGCGATATCCTCAAGGCGCTGTTCAACGAGAAACTCGGCAGTGAGTTGATTTTTATGGGCGTGTTCTTTTGTCCGATACTCAGTTCCATTACCAGAGGATGATAAGAAAGCGCTCTGCACGCTCCTCGGTAAACTCTATATCCCAGACGAAGTCGATGATGACAAGATCCGCACGTTGAAACTGCTCATGGCCAACTTGCGCGTCGTACGTCTGCACCGCGCATTCTTCATTTCTCCGCTGAAACTCACCGCTCCCACTAGCGTCGGCCACCTCGGGACACCGCTTCCAAGAATGCATTTGCCAAATTCCAAACGATGATCGAGAAGAAATTCGAGAAGCAGTTGGCCGACTTTGACGAGGACGACTACCGGCAGCTCGAGTACCTGAAAGACCTGTTCGAATTCCTCGACGACATTGCCCCTGACTCGGACTTCGATGATGACGAACCGGCAGTGAGGCGGAAGAACGTCAAGCGGTGGGTGCTATTCCGGCGTTCCGCAGCGGTGCTAGACTCATCATTACATGCAGTCGCTCCGAGAGTGTGGTGACTGATACAACGTCGGAGAGCGCGCGCTCAGGGTCAGAAGAGCCACCTTCGGGTTCACGACGGAAACCTAATGGCAAAAGCAAGGCGAAGTGAGTGCACTGGATGACACTGCCGTCAAACCGCAGCTGACACCAAAACCTTGCACAGGCGGCGACGTGTGTCCGAGTCTGCTGACGAAGACGAAGAGACTCCGACCGAGAGAGGCACGCCACCTGCAGAGACGCCAAGTCGTGTTTTGCCGAAGCGTTCTGCGTACGTCTCTTTCGCCCTGTGCCTGCATGGTTACTAACCTGATCATGTGTAGCGCGGTGAAGACGCGAGTCGCCGTGTCGAAGAGCCTCGCACCCCCAGCTAGCGAATCCGAAGCGTCCGAAGACGAAGACGAGGAAGACGACGAGGAGACTCCCGCTCCCAATCGCATTAGTCGGAAGCCGCCCCCGCCCCCACCGAAACAACCGAAGCCCAAGGCATCGTCGTCCAAGGCGCGTGAGCCCATACGGCTGGACTCCGATATCGAAGAACTCATCGAAGATGGGCACGACTCGATTATGGACTCGTCGGAAGACGAGGACGCGGACGAGGTCGACGATTTGCTTGGAGAGGAGACTGATCATTGATCATGCTCACAAACTACACACCTTTCTTGAGTTCTAGTTTTGTTATCGATGTGCCTTTGATATCGCTTTGTAATTTTGCTCCCATTATACGTACCACTGTAATTGATTCTGTTCCTGTGACGAATGAACGACGAAGCTGCAACAAGGTCGATATTTGGCCACCAGCGGTGTACAAACAAAGATTCTTAGGCGCCTTTGGTGTACAAAGCCATACAAACACTCCTGGGAGGCCATGCAGCGGACGGTGACGGGTTCAACAGACGAATGACCGAACGTTAAATTACTTGTAACACGAATGAGCGACTATATGCGAGTGTACTCTTCAATTCTACAAAGTCCCGATGCGTGGAGAAGTCCGTGGTGTGTGTAACGCTACAGCAAACGTAAAGTGCATGATCCTGATGCGCGTGAAGGGTTCATAAAACGAAGCAGCGGCCGCGACGTTGCGAGTTACTCGACGTCGGAATAAATATGGGGTAGCTTTCTAAGCTTAAGAGGATTCGGGGCCGCCGAGCTTGCCACCGAAGAACCCTGGGATGCAGGTCAGCGACGTGTTGGGTGAAATGGCATGAAATCACTCACAGTACTTGGAAGTGTACTTCACAGAGATGTCTTCGGACTTGCCATGTTCGCACTGAGATCTCAAGTTAGTCGGATGCGCATCACGGAGTAAAGGTGGAACTCACAGTTGCGGGGGGCTGGCCGCCAACGGTGTCAGTCCGGAAGACCTCATCGGCAATTTGGCCACCCTGGTCGCCGCCGATGTTGACAACGTCGAGCCAGTTAATGTCGACCTTCGTGTTTGGCGCAGCTACACTGCCCTTGCCCTTCACAACGATGAACGCGTCCTTGTTTCCGACGAACTTGGGGTTGCCGGAGGAGGTGAAGTCCCACTTCGGTGAGAGACCCTGGCCGGTGGTCGGGTTCTGGATGAAGTAGTGTTGGGCGAGGATGTTGGGCGGGTTCAGGTTGTGTAGGCCCTCGATGATCTCCTGGATGGAGGTGTCTTGTGTCGCGTTCCAGGACGCGAAGAGGGGTACTTGCATCGTCTCGAAGCGGGTGGCGTTCACGTTACATGACACGTCGTAGAGCTGCGCGACAGCGCCGACATTGCTGTTTCTACGGGTCAGTAAGAGTCACGAGAAAAAATACGTGTACGACTTACGTGAAGTTGTTGTTTGGTGAGCAGGTGTAATTCTGCACGCCGAACGCGAGGCCAATAAACGTCGGCGCGATCGTTGGTGGTGTAAAGGCGCCATTGATCGGGGCAAGGTTGAGTCGACCAATGTCATGCGAAATGTCGCAGTGTGAGAGGACATCGCTGACGCTGTTGAGCTGCGTGAGCAGTGGAGACTGGCTTGCAGAGGCCACAATGAGGCTGCTAATGAGGTTGCTAATTGCGACCATGGCGGACGATTAGGTAGAAGAGAAGAGGGAGGTCGAGAACGTGGGGAGTAGATGGAGAGTGGAGTGCTTGTTCTAGCCAGCTTTATAGTGGCGAGCCGCATTGTCGGGCCACCGAGACGGACAAGGGCGGACTTGCTATTGTTTCGATACGCGAGGCGCCCACGCGCGGTGTTTCACGACAAACACAGCCATTTTCGAGACATTCGCGTGCTCGTTGTACAAGTTCGTTCCTGAGTTCATTGTCGTCGGTTAAACAGGCTTACTTCTGATGAATGTCGCCGAAGAACTTACCTGATGAGCTGACGGTTGCCGGATTGTCGTCGCGGTAAGAGTCAAGCTCTTAGCGCCCGGATCGGCGCATTGTCCTCCAGCGCTTGACCGACATACCCGACCGGGACGATGGCGGTGATCAGCAGGCTCACTGACCCCCGCACTCCCTTTCCTCCGACTCCGGCGCACAGCGGGCCAGGTACAGAGCTATTTACCTGAAACTGATACACGCATGTCCAGGATACCCGGACCCAAGGTATTCGCCTGTGTCGATCCAGCCACGCCGCAAGCAGAGCTCAGGAGGCTATGCTTCAGCGTGAGCAGCGTGGTGTATTGAGACAAAAGTCTCACTTTACCTCGCGGCATGTGGTCGTATCGAACTGCCCAGAATCCCTCCGAGCTGCGCCACCCCGCCGGCGCCTCTTCTTTGATGGCGGTGTTGCGGCGCGTTCGTCCAAATTGAGAAAGTGACTGCTTCTTCGTTTTGACGCCATGTCATTACTCGTCAGAACCGCTGTGTTCTGCCTCCTCCTCGCTCTCCTCGCCCGCGTACTCCTACACCCGGCCTCGTCAAACGTCGACGTGCTCCTTGAAAAAAGCAGCGAACAGCAGCGTATTTTGCTGTTAACAGCGCATCCTGACGACGAATGTCTCTTTTTTGCCCCGACTGTCTCAGCACTGCTGGCACAAGCCTCTGCAGATTCAGTCGAGGGTAAGAGCGCGCACGAGGTTTATTCTCTGTGTTTGTCCGTTGGCAACGCGGACGGCCTCGGTGCAGTGCGACGCGATGAACTTGCGAACAGCCTCGATGTTTTAGGCGTCGACGCGAACAAACGCTGGGTCCTTGACCATCCGTGAGTCGCATCGTTGCACTTACGGTGTCTCAAACGCTGACGTCCCACATCAGCGATCTTCCGGACAACATTACTCGAACCTGGAGCAAAGAAGTTGTATCTCAGGTCATTAAGCCTTACGTTACCGAACACCGCATCACCACGGTATAACCCTTTTGTACACCGTCTTCGCAAGTACCCTCTGTTCTGATGCGCCACAATTTTTCTTTCACAGATCTTGACTTTTGACCTTGCCGGCGTGTCCTCCCACCCAAACCACGCCTCCCTCCCGCGTGGCGCCCATTATTTGGCCGACTCGTTCCCTGCCTCCTCCCGCCCACGCGTCTTCGCACTCATCACTGTTCCGGTAATTCACAAGTACCTTGGTCCATTCGCCGCCGCCCTTGCCAAGATTGATCTGACTGTCGCGTCCCTGGTGCCGTCCCAAAGTCCCCAACGTCTGCCTGTATTCATCTCAGGCGTCGATGGATACAAGACTGCCCTCCGAGCCATGAAGCAGCATACTTCGCAGCTGGTTTGGTTCCGGTGGTTATACGTTTCGTTCTCGCGGTATATGTGGGTGAATGAGTGGATGGAATTGACTCCTCCCAATGGTGCTTGAAAGGCTTGGACAGATGGGACGAGCGGAGATTTCATACCACTGATGTTGTTACGATTAGATACCAAACGTCTCGCAGGGATATACTATAATACTCCGTTGAAACTGCGCACGAAGCGTGAACGCAGACCAACTAGGTTGCGTTTATAAAATGCTCGTCTGACCGCACTTTTGAGAATCACTATTCCCGCTAACAAAGCGGGTCTTGGAGATCATTGGGGGAACAGATCTCATGTACATGTTTTGTAGTGTCGTTTTGTATATCGGCGTTTTTTTACAGCAACACTCGTTTTAGCGGGAATGTCGCGTGCCCGTCTGACCTTGATAACTTACTTATATGGGGGAATCCAACTTGAACGCGCAGATAGAAAGAAAAATATCTCCCCGGTAGTGTCGCGGATACGCTATGCGGCCGCAGAGCGGAGGCAGGCACGTTCGACGGGTGAGGGTGGATCGGAGAAGCGCTGGCCCAATGCCCATGCATTGCATGGGCTTTTCCATCACGCTCGAGTGACAGGCGAGTGACAAGTGACGGATATCTATGTCACAGGGGCACAGATCTCCACCAGGATTTCCATGGCCGGCCTTTCGATAACGACGTGTGTTACTGGGTGCCCTCTGACCTCACTGGCGGGTCAAACGCTCGCAATCGCTCGCCGACGCCCCTTTCCTTTCCATCGGTCATTCTCGCCCTTATGTGCACATCCTCACTCGCGGTGCCACACTCCATCGACCCTGAGGGTTCAGCACATTTACTATAGACTTAAATGACTGCTGGCATTCCTTCCGAGCTCAGTGGGTTTTGTCGTGGCTTTGTTAGCGGGCTCTGCCGTGCTCGCACGGCGTTACCGATAATTGCTAATGGCTAATTTGAACATGCTCGCTAGCCATCCATATGGAAGATTATCAGAGTTGTCGATGTTATACCCAAGACGGAGGTAAATAATAACCAATTGTTCATTACGTTGAGAAGAAACAGATGACGCCAACATTGAGCTACCTCGTATCCAGATCAACTCCACTAACATTATCCAGCAGCGGTTTTGCGGTGTCGGTCGACGGCCGTTCCTCTGGGGTAGGGGTATGGACCAGCTGTAACCCAAGCGGATCCCATTGATCCTCAGAATCCCTTCAACCGTGTCAGACAAGACTGTATCGACGACCTGTGATCCACTCACTCCAAACAGTTCAAGCTTTGCTTATCCTTCATGAGTCCAGCGGCCAGCGGGCCGCCATATACTCCGAGTTCATCAATTCCTTCTGGAGCCACAGTTCGCGCATGATCCTCGTTGCTAAACCCAAGGGGCGCAGCAAGATCGCCGAGGACCTTCGTCGAAATGCAATCGTATTTTCCGTTCATGTACGTTGCGCTGTCGCCGCCGTTGCTCCAAGAGTTCGCGTCGAGGCGTCGGAGGTTGAGCATGAAGCGCGAGATTAGGATGCAGTTGAAACTTCGACAGGATGAGCGATCGGCAGCGCGAAAAGAGAATAGAGACTGACACTTCGTTATAGTAATTGACGGGGTTAGCGCCCTGTGTGACTTTGTGGTCAACCATGACAGCGGCGTTAGAGTTGGGAACTGCTTACCGGGTTGGTGTGATTGACGATCATGTCAACTACGTTGAAGACGAGGAGTACACTGTTCCAATGTTCGAATAAGAAATTAAGAGATGATTGGAAGTGCCTCTTACCCGAAGTATATCGTACCTGAAGGCAGGGATTAAGTATGGGTGGAAGAACGTCGGGAGAGTACTGACCATCACGCAGGAGCAACTCGGCCAGACGAGCATGGATACGAGCCCGCCGTGCCGACGAGTAGATATGCAAAGTCTTGATCCATGTCAAAATCAAAACGAGGAAGTCGGTCGAAATCGCGACCCCTCGCACAATATCGCCGTCTGCAAAACATCAGTGGCTAGATGAAGGATAATCTTGAAGGACGTACACCTGCGGGATCTATGAGGATTTTGAGGCATGGTGCGAACGACTATGACTTACATGACATAGAGTGAGATTGGTATGCGTACATCGTCCATGCAAGTGACGAAGTGCTGCCCTATAGGAGCCGCTGGCATGTACGTCGAGGTAAGGCAAACGCGGTACTGCGAAAACGCGTCAAGCGAACGTGGATATAAAAGTATAGCTGAGAGGCGTACTATGTTGAGAGACGGAACGACCAAGGTCAACGGTAGCACTAAGAGGAAGGGACGCAGTTCTCGTCCCCAGATAGCCCATACGCGGAAAGCAGTGAAGGCTATGGCCGCATGAGCGAATCGCCATTTGAAGATGAAGGGAACATACCGCCGAAGAGAAAGAGAGACGCGATGTCAAGGATGTTGTACCACAGCCGGCCGTATTGGCACCTGAACACAGACGTTAGCGAGATAAACTTGGCGGTCAAGTAATCACTTACACCTACACTCCGCGTCAGATAAGATAATTGGGATAGAGTATAGAATGGACGCGTACCACACTTGAATGGGTGAAATCGATGGAAAAGCCAATGATGATTTTGATAAGAGTGGTGTACCGATTGAGGATGAACAAGAGTGTCGCGCCCGTGAAACGTCGCCGCCAGATGAAGCTAACCTCGCTGTCAAAAGTAAGGAGGTGGTCGAGGATCAGGATAGCTGCGGAGTCTAGTGTTAGCAGTATAATAAGCGTCGCAGAACGTACTATCTTACCACCAGCAGATATGGTGCAGTAGGCATAGATTTGCCTGGCACGCCGTGAACACGAGAAGTAGATCGATATTCCTTGATAGTACGCACAGAGATAGAATATCGTCAAGAGTGAAAGGAGGAGGCCCGTCGGGTGTTGTGCCATTCACCGCAGAGGCGGTCTTTCGCTACAACTCAGCTGGTGGTCACGACGTCGAAGGGTACGAGTAACGCACCAGAATTTGGGGCCGCATTCTGAGAGGCCGTCCGACCACATCGACGTGAGGAAGGTCAGAGAGATATAGCCGGATGCTACTGCGCTTCCGCTTTCAAAACCATGCTAGGTCGTCGGCATGTCCGCAAATGGGAATGCAGATACATCCGCGGCGGGTGGGGTTACCAATGTCGGGCGATGTCCCGAGCGAGTCCGGGCATAGTATCCCGGGCTATTCCCCGTGGGGGGAGGAGAAGAAATACCTGCCGAGCTCGCCCTTGTTATCCGCTCGAGGTGAGGGTGCAAGTCCAAATCCTGTCGAAGTAACAAAATGATCGTATTCAGGGGTACTGCCAGGAAGAAATGGTCAGGAAAGACCTCTCGGATACCACTCGAGCGACACACCTCATATTGTACACCAATGTTTTGCTCAGTTCGCTGCAGACGTAGGCGTTGCTCTAATGATACGAGCGTTAGTGTGAGCTGCGGGTTCAATGGCAGCTCCCGGGTGTTGCCGAAACGGAAGATGACGTGTGACATCGCGCGTAATGTCACGGCGCGTGACATTCGCGTGAGAGCGTCACGGTCCTTCTTGCCTCAATTCACACCAAGCCGAAGTTGAGCCGAAGCATCGTCAGGTGCGACACACTTCGTGTAACAGAGAGTGATAACAAAAATACAGTACAGCAAACACAGCATCAAGATGGACAAAGCGCAGATAACACATTATACAGTACGAAAGCAGGATATTTTCGACTACAACTTGAACCCGGTGACTGAGACAACTGAATACAAAGATTAGAGCTACTCGTGAGGGTGTGAGCATAGCGTTCCGCCAAAAAGTCACGACGGCACATACCTTTGAATTATACGATATAAAATACGGGGGTATATTTCTTCTGCCACTTCGTTCGATCCGCGAATGCCTGCCTGGGTGGCATAGAGGGCTTACAGCGTGCGGCTTTGGGATGAGAGGGTCTGGGACGTTTGGCAGGCCTTTCTGTGTCATGGCCCAATGCCCGGGAGATTTGCCCCCAAACCACGTCAAACGATTCCGGTCGGCGCCGAACATTTGAGGTGCGGGGGCGGGGCTGTGGATTTGAGGCTGGGTTCGGGGGCGGGTTCTGAGCCGTGGCCGGCTCCGGCGCAGGAGGTTGGGGGTCAGCTTGTACAGGAGGCTCTGTAGGCGATGTGTCCGAGGAAAGGGGGACTTCAGGATCACTGGCAGGTGCAGGTGCATCTGAGGGAGCGTCTGGCTTGCGCTGACGCTTAGAGAGGTGCCAGAGGGCAACTAAAAGCCCGATCTTCAAGTGAGAGCTTCCTATCGTCGACCTGGCGCTGCTTGTTTTCGATGCAACACCCGTCTTCCCCTCGGTATTCTCGTCGGTCTCTCCGAGTGCGTTGTCCGCACTGGTAATCTTCGTCTCGTCAACCTCTTGCTGTCGCAGCTCATCGACAGGAGAAACCTTGTTCTCGGTGGTCTCTGCGGATCCTTGTGGCTCGTTGGGACAAGGTACCGGGCTCTCCGACGAATACACGGTTGATGAGCTCATTGTCGGTGACTCTGGTTCTGTAGCGGCCTCAGGCGACGATGGTGGAGTCAAGGGTGCGAATGCTGCATTGTCCGTAGAATCTTTAAGTGGTGTACTCGACGGATCCTCGTCTTCAGATGGCTGGATGTCAACTGTTGCTGTTGTAGGGACCGGAGTCGATGGTTGAGTGGCGGCAGGTGTCTGAGGGGGCGAAGGGGGCGTGGTATCCACCTGAAAATCTGTACGTGGCAGCTCGAGCAGAGGTACTGGATCCATGGTTGAGATTGGGGAGGGTGGCAAGGGTGGAGATCCCAGGAATGCCACAGGATCTTCGTCGTCCGGGGTAGTAAATGGCTGAGCGGCTTGCGGATAGGATTCGGAGTGGAGTGGGTAGGTATGTTGAGTTGGTGATGGCATATTATTAAGGGGAGGAGTGGGTGATACGGGGGAGTCCGCAGCGGCCGTACCAGTGAATGTTTGCTCATTCGGCAGCCAGGTATACCACTGGTAACTCTGGGTATCGTATAGGATATTGTTCTGAGCCAGGCACTGGAGCGCCAGTATTTCTGCTGATTCCTCTAGGTAGCCCCGCTCACGCGCTTGGGTGAGATACTCCTGTGAGCTGAACCATGCAGCAAGGCCGTTGAAGGTTTCCGTCAGGTCCTCTTGCCGAAGATTGAATATCCCTCCCAGCCATCGCAGCTGCAGGGATTCTGCCGCACGAGTGAGATACCCATACTGAGGGTATGGACGAGGGGGAAGATAGGAATAATGTCCTGCTGGCTCTGTAGAAGCTGGAGCGGAACCTGAGGCAAAATTGTCCATCAGAACGGCGTTGGGGGTAAGATAGTCATTGGTGAATGGTGCGGGAGCTGCTGCAAGATACGAGGTACCGGCTTGTTGGTAGTGATAGTCGTCTGTCATATGATCGGCCGCGTCGATGGTGGCGTCCTGGGACCAAGCTCTTGTCGCATCATCTCCCGGTGCCACCTGCTCCGATCCTGTTGTAAACGGGGGCTGCATGTTGTCATCTGAGATAATGGATATGTCAACGGGTATGTCACGATCCATATCCATATCAAAGGTGGGTGCCTGGGTTGGCAACGGATCCGACGATGGTGGGGCATCCTCATCTAGAGACATGAGCTCGTGGTCCGACTCTTGTTCCCATGTCGCATTGTTGATGGTCATATCCACAACAGCGGCGTCTGATTGCGGAGATGGTGTGTGTGGATGAGGATAATAGCTTGTCGAGCTGAAGATTGGCTGAGGACATTCGACGGACACTTTGGCACGACCAAGGAGCATTGAATACGCCTCTACCGGTGTGAGAGGCTGCGGAGAGGGAAGATGTGATGTATCCTTGGCTTGGAGTGTGGTGGAAATGGTGGCAGCGACAGCAGCGAGGTCTTCAAGACGACTCGACTGTCCCAGTGAGGGTGGCGAAAATGATGCCGGATGATCAACTATCGAAGATTCATGGACCTCGACTACATCATCCGTCTTGCGATCCTTTGGAGAGCAACGAGGAGTGTGTGGCGGTTGATCCGGTGGCAGTGACGAGAGTGACCGAAGGGGACTCCACGGTGATTCAGGTCGTTCTAACGGTGGACTCACGGGAGCAGTTGCTGGATGGGTCTGAGTGGTAGTAGAGGTGGTCGTGTTTGTCAGAGGAAGCTTCTCAACACTTGTAGTCGTTAACGCGGGTTGGGCGTTCCTTGTACGAGGCATGCCACATATTTTCCGTGACTTCAATGTCTCTGCATCCGCTTGGAGCGGCGCAACACGCACTCGCCCACCCTCCTCGTCCGAATCACCCTCCAGCGCAGACAACAAGAAATCATTCACTCCATCCGATGATGGAACGGAGGACTGGTTGAATGGAATGTTGGTGCTATCGTTGTAGACTGGTTCCACATACGCAGGCTTTGATGACTGGGAAGCGTTCTATCCGTCACTTGTCAGTTTCAGCAGCGAGGAATATCACAGAAAACATACATATGTTTGGCTTTGTGACGCTTGCTCCGGCTGTATGGCCGCTGCCAAGAAAGGGCCGAGGGTCTTGTGAGCGGTGATGTTGTCGGCCTTCAGCAAAGAGGATGAGTACCCAGTGATGCATCAACCAGTGAAGAATGTACTCACGACGGTAGGTACCTTAGAGGTCGTACGTGGCGCCGGCATGCTCTGAGCCTCGCCGTTAGGTACAGCCGGTGCACGATAGGATGTTGAAGAAGACGACGTTGATGAGCTCGAGCCACTGGAGGTCGCACATACAGGTATCGGCTGGCTAAAGACAGCGCCAAACGACCGAAATTGGTCGTCGGAGTCATCAACGTGCTATGGAGGGATGAGCATGTTGCAATAGCTACAGTCTATTATACTCACCGACGGCTCGATGACTTCTTGAAGCGGTGAAGGAGGGCGACGAGCAGGAGGGTTGAGCGCCTGTGGGAGATCCCAGGAGGGTGCAGCTGAGTAGGCTGTCGTGCGGGCAGCCGACGTCTCGTATCCGGCGATTGGGAGGTAGACGGGGTCTGTAGAGCGTCGGGTGGGCATCTTCGACGGCGCTGAGGAAGGTTGGAAAGCTAATAAAGACCGTGAGAACAGCGATGCGCAGGAATGTGGCGAGAACGAACCCTGAACAGACAGGCAGTTCATGCTAAGTGGGAGTCCAGACACGGTCGGGTATTCATTTGGGGTAGCAATCGCTTTGCCCTTACCCTTGGTGTCGATGCGAGTGGAGGTGGATTGGTACATTGTCGCAGAAGGTGTCGGCCGACAAAGGCTTGTTCTTGATGCTGCTGGTGGTCTTGAGGAGGCTGGATAGTGTCGAGGCAATCACGGCGCGGTTGTGTAGGCTGGCAGCGGCTTCTGACAAGGAGATGAGCTAACCAACGGCGATCGGCGACAAGAACGCGCGACTTACATGTGTGGCGATCGACGGTGATTCGTCTTTGTTGTGATTCAGGTGCTTGTGTTCGCGAAGAATTGGTCGGAGGCAAGATGTAAGTGGGCTACGAAGCGTGCGGGTGACTGCGGATGGAATACAAGAAAGTGGGGGTGGTTGGTTGAGGTGAAGGAGAGTGAGCGCCGGGGGTGTTTTCTATAGGGCTTGCCACTCAATTGAGCGGGCAGGTGGTACGTTGCGGAGTGTTTTACAACTCCGAAAGGCTGGGAAAATCGCAAGTCAGTAGAGCTAATTACCGTGCATCAATCTCGTAACACCATACTACTTACTTTCCCTTTGGCCCGGCTACAGATTGAAACCCAGAACAATGGCCACCTCTGCCGACCGTCACCATTAGCTGCCCGAACAAAAGCAGGTCCGGAAAATCGCGCGACTCTCCGCTGCAGAGAGCTGGACTGTCGTCGCCTAACATACCATTGTCGCGCATATGTCGAGGTACTACGGATGCCTGGCGGACACCCAACGGCCCGTTTAGATATGGACTGTAGCGGCATAGAGAGCCAACTACAAAATGTCAGTCATTGGCCTGTGCTTAGTCATCCGATAGACGCCTCCCATTCTAAGCTCCGATCGCTGGATGCCGACGACCCGTTGGCCCGACAGACATCTCAAATGGCTAGTCTCGAAATCCAGACGTCCGCGAACTCCGACAGGGGACAAGCCCCTCGGACACCGAATCGGACATCGAAAAAGCGATGTTCGGTGTGTTCGCAGAACGTCTGGTGACTTTCGAAACCGCGGGGGGGGATCGCGCGCACGTGATCGGGCCGCTACTACTCCGCTCCCTCTTGCGGTTGAAGGCTCTGAGCATATCGACCGTGAAGTTTTGAGTACTACGGCTCTGACACCCCAGAATATTATGTGAGGAGGTACTCTGTATATTATTGTATTTATGAGGCAATATTTCACGTGGCACAGGCATAACAGGCAGCTAAAACATATGATAAAGTTGATTTATTGAGGAATAATGCGAAGTACATCGAGATGGGTAAAATACGAATTGGGACAGAGTCCCCGTACAGGGGTAAAGTAGAAGGACATGTACGGTCAATTCCAGGCTGACATACACCGTGTATGACGCACGGATACGTTGCGGGCCGCCATGGTGGGCGAGACTTGCAACGACGGGCCCAACTGACCGGTCATCGCTTTTCCTGGAGCGGCGAGGGGACGGAGGGTGTATATACTCGTCGAAGGGAGCTTTTGAAACATTTGGGTGCCCGGTACGAGGTGAATAGAGGCCGCGAACTGTAAATCGATACGCGTTGGCGAGATGGTGCAGACTGTGCAGACTGCGATGTCCGGCGAGGTCAGAAATCGTTAGGAGAGACCTTGGTTCACATACTGGATGGGTCCAGAGGTCGATAGAGGCGATTGGGGAGCGGCGCATAGGAGGGGAGGAAGCGGTCGTGGTCGCAGTAGGAGAGGACGAGGCGCGAGCGAGGGGAAAGAAGCGGCACGTGCGCGCGATCCCCCCCCCGCGGTTTCGAAAGTCACCAGACGTTCTGCGAACGAACCGCACATCGCTTTTTCGATGTCCGCCGCGGTTCCGACGGGCTTGCCCGTGTCGGAGTTCGCAACGTCTGGGCTCCGAGACTATCAAATGGCCATGTCCGACGGAGCGAAGTAATCTCCCTGGATAAACCTTACATCGGCCAGCGACGGTTGTGTGCGTACCCACTGCCCGACCCAATCTACTCTGGGCCTGCCCTAGAAGGAGTTGCGAATGGATCGACGCCAAAGGCTCGGAAGTCCTAGATGCTTGGGTTTATACGCGCTGCATGTATTAACGTGACGAGTGTTGATAACAAGTAGGATTGGGCCATAGTTTGTACAATAAATCATCTGCTACTGGTGCTAGGACTGTCATGGAGAAAGTGTGCATGGGCGGGGTATACATCTCGTAATATTATCTCTGCAAGGAAGAACCGGTGGGTATCGACAGACCTGATGTCGTCGACCCACGAAACCTAAAACATGCTGCGCTGCCTACCGCAGGGCTGCACGCGAGGGACGAGATGTAATTGATGGAAAAGGTGCGTCGGAGGGAGGTGCCGATGCTCCATCGCTCTCCGACCCGGGTTGCCCACTGGCATTGCGAATGGTGACAAGCACTTCACGGCAGTAGCGGAGCTTCTCGACAAGCTTGTCGTTGAACTTCCGCTCTTCAGGGCGGGCATCCTGAGGAGGAAATAGGGAGAACTCCATGATTTCGCTGAGCGGCTGCCGCGTGAGTTGGTAGTTCTTGTCGATGTGGGTGACGAGCAAGCCCTGTGACGAAAGTATGACCTTGGAATGATCGTAAAAGTTAAACTATGATGGATCATCGTTAGCGTCGAGTTATTTGCAACATCACCGATGCGTACCTGTAAGACGTCGTGGCTCATCTTGAATACAATGACGTGTTTCATGCGAAGGTACTTCTGAACGAAGTCCATTCCCTTCGTTCGGTCACGGTCGTCGAACGTGTACTCGTATTCCCCGTAGAGCCTGTCCATGATGTAACGCTCGAAGTGTTTCAAGAGGTAGACCTTGCTCTTCAAGTCCTCCGGGTAGTCGGAGGTTGTGTAGTTTTTGCGCACGTAAACCGTGCCTTGACGCCTTGAGGAAACGTAGTCGAAGTGGCTGCAAATTACGTCGGTAAAGGCGTACGAATAAGACAGGCAGGACGAACGAACTTTTTATCTGCGGAGAGGACGATTGTGGTACTATCGTTGAAGTGAACGCCGACGGAACCGTCAGTCAGGGCGTAGCCCATGCCGTACTTGTTGCAGTAATCCACCCAAGACACAATGAACACCCGTGGGTCTGGAAGTTCCTGATCGACCCCTGGATCACGCCACAATTTACCGGCAGCCTTGGCCTCGAAGGCCGCCACCAAGGTCTGTGCTGCGGCGTCGAAACTGTTGGGCTTCAGGCTCTGGCCCGAGCCAGAGGAGGGCATGCTTGCGGTGCTCGGCTTGGTCGTGAGCTCGCGAGCCCTCTCCGGCATCTTGCCTCCAGCGGCACCGCGGTGTCCGTAAGGCGGGTAGTTCTCAGCTTCGTCATACCCCAAGGTGGGAGTGGGGGCAGCAGACGGGACCATCTGGGCAACGATGCGGGCTTTCTGTGACTCCAGTTCCTTCCTGCGTTGTTCTTCTGCTCTGGTGCCGGCGTCCTCGTGTTCTTCGCGGATGTCGCGCAGGGCGCCATTACGGGCCTCGCGAAGACCACGACCAGGAGAGCGTGCATCCTTGGCAGCCTGCAGTTTGCGGAGTAATGGCTGTTCGCCACGCGAAGTCGGCGCGACCAGGAGGGGTTGACGAGCCGAGCTGAGAAGGGCTGAGATTGGGCTTCCTGGTTGCACCGCCTTCTGGAACTCCTTCTCCTGCTGAGCGAGACTCGAGGTTGCGCTGCGCAGCTTGCTGTTGCTGGGCTCAGGAGCGGAAGGAACGGCGATGCTTGTCATGTCATCGTCCAGCTGGGCGGATTTACGGAGCTTAGCCAGGTTGTCCCTTGAGACAGCCGGAGTGATCGAGGTGAAGTCGGGTGGGCTGTCGTGTGCTGTCATAGGGATGGTGAGGGGCACAATACCGCGCGTGAACCAGCTGTGGTCGACAATCTCATGGAGGGTCGGTCGCTGCTGCGGGTCCGACGTCAAGGTCTGCCGGACTAGATCCTGGACTTCTCCCGAGACTGGGCGATCTTGAGGGAACTCATACTCGTTGTCTCGGATACGTCTATGACCTCTTAGAACCTTCTAACATGAAATGTAGCTTGAAGACTCACTTGTATATGGCCTTCACATCCTTGGTTTGGAACGGGGGGCGGCCAACGACAAGGGTGTAGAGAATGACGCCAATAGACCAAGTGTCCACTTCGAAGCTATGGCCGTTTGCAGTGTCGAAGAGAACCTCCGGGGCGATGTAGTTGGGAGTACCGCAGATCGTCTTCTTCCTCTCTCCGGGGTTTTCTATGAGAGCGGCCAGACCGAAGTCTCCCACCTTGACGTTCATGTTCGAGTCGAGGAAGATGTTTCCGAGTTTCAGGTCTCGGTGGATGACTTGGTGGTTGTGCATGTAGTGACACGCTCCTATGAGCTGCACCATGAAGAAACGGGATTCGGCCTCCGTGAAGCGCTTCCGCCTCCGAAGCATGTCCATGAGAGAACCGTTGTGGCAGAGTTCGAGGGTCATGTAGACGTTCTCGTCGTCTTCGAAACACTCTTGGAAGCGTACGATGTTAGGGTGAGAGAGTGCGCGGTGAATCTTGATTTCGGCATAGAGCTAAACGACAACGGCCATCCTATGTCAACGACGGCTCAGACGTTGCTCCGCGCACACTGACCTTCGTCTTAGCCTTCTTCGTCTTGAGTGACTGTTTCGTCACAACTTTGCACGCAAGCCTCTGCTTGCGTCTATCCTCAACCTCATACACCCGCGCAAATCCACCCTGTGGCCCTGAGATGAGTATCCATGCAAAAATGAATTAAATGAAGACGCACCTCTCCGAGAAGACCAACTCGGATCAGCTCAATAGCTCGAGACTTGTCTACAATAAGCCTAGGCGGAGATGGCGGGGTGACCTTTGCATTCTGCCGGGTCAGAGGTGGGGACGCTGGGTTGCGTTGTTGTTCTTGCTGTTGCTGTTTGGGCGGCGGGGTCCCGGGCGAGTGTTGACGAACGGGCTTGACGTTGACGACGTTGTGGGAATTAGTGAGGGGATGGCGGCGTAGTGAGGGGTACATAGCGGCGTAGGGGTTCGTGGACATCGCAAGACAGGCCTAACACCGTCGATGTCGTCGTGGAGAGAGAGAACAAGTTGCGGTCGAGGTTCAAATTCGTGCGGAAAGGGCATGGTTGCGATTACGTAAGCCCACGTGGATCCCGAATACGGCGCGCGCTAAAGCACACACGCGTCGGGCGCGTCGCAGACATGTGACCGTTCTCGTGAATAGGCGCCTGTGGCGCTGCGACAACCCGGAAATCCCTCGATCCAGAAATACCTCAAAGTACCCTCCTCGCCTTCTATATATCATTTAGGTTAGGGTATGCATTGCAGGAGCTTTTATTTTGCGCTGTAGAGATAAATTTCGCCCAAAACTTGCACCGATACATCGGCTTTTGGGTGCTAGCACTGCGTCGGAATTCCACCTTTTTTCGGACTAAATCTTGTGTTTTCGGACATTCTACTTTCCTCGCCACGCGCCTTTAAATTCCTTCATTCAATCATAGCCTTGTCAGGGATCAAATCACTCCCGTCCACCATATTCATCTACTAGGTGGATGCTGTGGGTTATACCTCTAGCTACACGGTGGACACTATTCTCTTTCAACATCCACTATATACTCTACAATCTGTATCTATGATGCCGGAAGGCACCCAAAACTCTGCCAATTTGGTACGAAAGCATCCTGACTCAAGGTATGTTCTACAAATATCATCGACAGAAATGCCCAGTGAGCAAAGAAATATCCAGGTCCCAGTCAACGATGTTTATTAACGTGGGATCAGCGGTGTATCCAGTATCCACAAGCAGCCCGTTCCGATAGGAAAACATTACAGAATTCCTACAACTCTGACACCCTGAAACGTACCTAGTGCGATTGTCAAATTTCCGGAAGCGTGGGTGCAGAAGATTGGAGTATTAATAGTTTGCTGCGAGGCGTTGCATTATGTACTGCGCGGCCTGAAGGTTCATTGTAAGTGAGGCGTCCTGCAGGCAAACGTCTGACAATCTGTACGCACAGAGATAGGCTCGTACTTCTTCGGGTGTTCATCCGAGTATGTCCCCGGGACGCAGTCCACAACGGTATTGAAATCCTAGGCACAGCAGTCAGCCAAACCGATACAGGGATTTCTGCTGAACCGCCTACCGCAGCGCAGAAGTACGGAATGGAGTATCTCTCCGGCGTCATTCCGTCAGGGTCTGTAAGCCCCGGCGGTGCACGGACACGGTGGATAGTGCTCCGCAGCGTGTCGTTAGACCCTGAAATGCACATTTAATTCATTGTCGGAGATGACCATGGGAAATACGCCGCTCACAACGCTGCAGGAAGTCGCCGGCGTTGACAACCACCGCCCCTTCCACTGGCGTGGCGCTCTGTGTACGTGGTATTATTAGGACAAGTTGTCGCAGGAGCTGTCAAGGACACTGACGCGGAAGGTCCCAGGATGGTGCGGGTCCTCCACTTCCAACCCGCCCACGTTGTCTTGGAATAGCAGGGTCAGGCTGCAGAAATCCGAATGCGCCCCAATACGCGCGATGGCATCTTCCTGAAGCTTCTTTACCGAGACGCTATGGACAAAATTAGGGAGGCTATGCTAGAGATGGTGCTATGTACCTAGGATAGTGCAAGAGCCGCAGCTGGTTGTCCGCCTTGCCGTGGTACTGGACAAAGTACTCCTCGGGAATACGCAGACCTACCGCGAGAGCTCTCAGCACCGTAAGCTCGACCTCTCTGCACGCCTGCACCATGTGTCAGCCGCGTTCGGGTTATACTGGGATAGAAGGGACAACCCACCCAGAAGAAGTCGAGGCACGCCTCCTTGAACCCAGGAAGAACCCCGTCCGGAAGCCAGATATTCGGCATCGCTGCGTCGTCTTCTCGCCCGCTTTCGAAACTCTCCTTCACGTCTGGTGCATTCGCGCGTCGAGCCTTCAGCTCATCTTCGTTAAACACGTCTTTGACGACCTTTTCCACGCCGGGTGCAGAATACCCTGTCACGATCGGTCAGAGTTTCGAAGACAGATTCCCACAATAGACTACCTCTGTGGTGCGCTCCGTTTACCGGGTGCGGTGCTAGAAGCTTGACCTCTTGCGGTTGAGCGAAGAATCTCTTTGACTGGCGCAAGCTCAGCAACAGGGTAGGCCTAGAAAGAAAGGGGCGCACCCAATCAAACATGCCGTTGATCTTGTGCGTCTCCAGCCCATGATTTACCAAGTATACGAAGCCGATTTCCTTGAACGACACAATGATAGCATCCGCAACTTCTTGCTTGCGCGAACCGTCCAGGAAAGGACCAAAGTCAACAACGCTGATCCCCGCCGTCTGACCCATCTTGATGTCTGCCATGCTGAAAGCTATGTGTGGGCGAGATGATGGTATGAGACGAGGGGAGATACGGCCTATCCATGAGCGTCACTGTATCCCGAGACGGCGTTCCCGCACGCTCGCAGGGAGAGGGCAGCTGCACTCAGAATCGGCGTCCGGCATAGAAACGGGAGGAACGCTCCCAGCAAGTATTGCATTGCAGACACGCGGAACTTAATCACGAAACCTTCGCGAGCCTGCGCTATGGTCTGGCAAATTCCAAGTTAAGGAACACATGACATTACTTGAGAACGACACCTTTCGGGTTTGTAGACACAATATTGGACACCCAGCTTCGTAGGACGCTGACCCCATGCCCGTCGACCTTGCGTTCCCGAGCATAGGTCTCACCCGATGCCCACCACCTCCTCAGACGCAGACCGAAGACGGCCAACGTTGGACGAAGGTACGTGCCCACTACCCCCCTACGACACGCACACGTTTGATTTCAGTGCCCAGCATGATAACTCCCGGAAGGTGGGACGCACCATAGTATCCCCTGGACCAACGGACTGAGTACCTGGTCGCGCAAGGTGACCAGGAGCACATGTCCCCACTGCACCCGCACAAGCTTTCCAGCATCCCCCTCGGCTTTCAAAGCCTTGTCTCCTGCGACGCTTGGCGCGTCCTCGACGTGAACGTATGGTCGGACGCTTCGGATGTAGACCTGCTCGAAGCGCATGTCGGGGATTGCTGGTCTGAGCCGGCGACGATGGTCGGTGTGGTCTTCATCGTGGTGGTGTCCGCTGTGTGTACGTGCAGGGCGGTATGGTGCGAGGTGTGTCAAGTCTCTTCCTGTCGTTGCGGTGGTCATGGTGGTCGGAACTTGGAAGGGAGAACGTGCACTGTGTTGGCGCCCATATGGCAAGCGCGTCAGGCGCATCAGGCGCATCATGTTGGAAGCGCTTGGACCATAACGACCTGACTATGGCATCGTCGCAGGTCAGTAAACGGCGAAAAAAAATGGCAGTCAATTCAAGATATTAATGCCCCATGAACCTCCAAAAAACTGACTTTCCTCATAGGCTGCTGACTCTCATCCAAAAAAGGTATGGTGCTGACTAAGCAGACAATGTGGTCGCTGATCCCTTCCTCCTTCGCCCGAGCTTCACCGATCGTAGCATCCTCAACCTCGACCGATACTCAACCCTGGGCTGGCCAGAAGCCGGGGAGACGTCCGCGAATAGAGAACAATGGCCCTCGAGACGCTATCTGGCCATAGCAGATGCCGTTACAAGAGTCATTGTTCTCGGCGCCCCGTTCGCGACGGTTACCTGCAGTAGGCTTTATTGTTCTGAACTCGGATTCTGTATATGGCTCAAAAGGTGGCTGTGACTGCTCTAGCTTCCGACTGATATGCAGCCACTGACTGTATTGGCCGGCAGGCGATCCGGAGTTGCGGAGTCTGGGATTATAATCCGCTGCCGCCGCTCTGACCACGATGCGAAGCTGTGTGACGGACAAACATTTTGGCGCTCGTGCCACACACTCTGCACTCACCTCCTCAACCACTGTCGCCCATGCCGAAAGATACTGACACAGGCAAAGCCTTTCGTAAGCTCCTAGCGAGAAACATCTTTCTCAGACGGAAGGAGCCCGAGCTAGCCACTGCAGCGAACCATATCCCATACGTCGACAAGAATAAAGTAGTGCGCGCGGGCAAGCTTTCGCGTATGTGACCCGCAGATTCGTCGCCGTTTCGCACTCAATATCGTTTCGTTCTCAGTCCGTTTGACTCCCAAACCACCATCATCGACGCAACGCGGTCAACACGATCGCCGCCACGCCTCACCCTCACCTCTCGACATCCCATTCGCGCAACTTGAACCAATGCCTCCGTCCAATTCCAAAGACAAAGGGAAAGCGAGGGCTTCGGATGCAGATGTATCCGACAACGAGAACGCTTCGCCGCCGCGCTCTCGCCCTGTGGTCCACCCATACGCGTCGGTCCCGCGGGCATCCACATCGTCGATCCGCCAACCTAATGGCCAATCCTCGTCGTCACGGAGAAGTTCATCTCCGTCGCCCCTTTACCCACCGCCTCTTGCCACTCGCCACGCGTCCTCCGCCTCGTCGTCCAAGTCCCGCCCCCGCGCCGCACGCGTCGCCACAGACAGTGAAGATGAACAATACGAGCGCAATGGCAGTGCTCGTCGGCCAAATGCGCGTTTATCCGAGGGATGGACGCGTCGGAACGCGTCAGAGAGTCGTCAGCCTGTGTCGCCACTGGAGAGCTTTCGGGAACCGGTGAGTATCCTTCGACTATTGACCTACATTGTTCTGAGTTGCCACAGTCGCCACCGGGCGACCAGGCCCCGTTCCAGTCTTTTACAATGGACTCTCTCTTTGGCACCATTTCAGTTGCGGCAGGCGAGCAGAGCAGCCGACCACCAGCACCGGCCAAGCACCCAAGATCTTACGTCAAGGCCAAACTTGCCGAGGCAAAGAAGTCTAAGCAGGCGTTAGCAGCGCCATCACCAGCTCTGCAGGCTGCTGCGAAAGCTCATCTCAAATCCGCCCTCAAGAAGGCAGCAGAAAGTAAACTTCCAGTGAGTCCTCCGACCGTCTATGCGACGCAGATACGACGTCAGTTCGCAGAATACAATTTTTGGAGAGGCTAGTACAAGCGTAAATGTCCCCGCACGCCCGAAGACCCCTCGTAACGTCCATTGGAACGATAAACGGGCAGAGCTCTATGCCAAGCAGCCCCGCCCCCACCCACTCCGTGCTGCGTCTCCTCCGTTGCGCATGCCGTCGCCTCCTTTGCGTCCGCCTTCGCCTACACTGCGTGTGCCCTCGCCCTCGCCACGTCCACCCTCACCGGTGGTACCCCCGCCCGCGCCTATTCCACGTCCGCTTTCACCTTTGTTGCGCCCGCCCGCTCCCCCACCGCGTCCAAACCCACCCTCGCCTCCTTCTGTTTCTCACCTATCGGTATGTGGATGAAACCTAAATGCTGCGCCATATTCACTAACCAGGCGTTCCCCATAGGAGCTAAAGAAGACGATATTGGAGAAGCGATATATCCAATACGAGTGGACCGATGAGGATGGACCTTGCTCAGTGATACGACCAAGTCCGAAGATGACCAACTGCGACCGCCACGCCCAAGAAAAACGGGCTCAAAGACTATGGTCAATCGTCGTGGGGCGCAAGTGCGGCCGCATACCTTCTCGCCGACGACTCCTGGACACAGATGGGTATCGACGACAGAGGATAATGCACGACCCTGAAGTCAAGAAGAGGCTGCAGCAGGACCGGATGGTCCGGACTCTCAAGCGCGGGGGTTCCGATGAGACTTATCCAAGGACTCACCCTGGCCGTCCTACGATACCTGAGAGCGCGCCGCCTGCCTCCGAATCCTCACTCCCGCAGCAGTCAAGTGCCGCGCCTGTGGACCCGAACCCTCAGCATCCGCCGACTGACTCTCAGAGCCACAAGGCGGAGCCAGCACACACCTCCACCGCGCCTCCACCCCCACCTAAAGAACCCTTATATCCCTCAGACAAGGCGGCGTCTACTTCGACAACATCACAAGCTCCTATAACTGAGCCCATTCCGAGTACACCTGCTCCGGGCAAATATGCTGCAGAGCCTCCAAGGACTCCAGCGAGCAAGCCTACGGCGGAATCGCTCAAGACTCCAGCGAGAAAGGCAACAGCGCCTCCAATAACCCCTTCCGCACCCGTCAAACCCTCTCCCTTCATCATCTCTCCAGAACCCTTGAGACCTAATGGCAAAATGTCTCTTACAGAATTGGTCGCAGAACTCGCCAAGACCCCCGCGCCTCCCAAAGTGATAGTCCCTCCCATGATCCAAGTCCTACACGTCGAGGTAGAGATGAGCGTTGACCCTCCACCTCAATACCGCCCTCAGCCTGCGCCCGCCGCGTTCCAAGCGCCGTGGCCGGGCCCTCCATCAGCGTACTTGCAGACTGCCCCCGCGATGCAGGACGACTTCATGGACATCGACGCCTTCTTCCCCGCCGCCTCTCAGTGGCAAGGGCCACCTCCACCTACCTATCAACAAATGTGGCAGCCTGTCGTTCCCCAGTACACCGAGTTCGCAGAAGCTCCCATGGACGTCGACGAGGTCCCCCTCCTACCACCAATAGTAGAGATCCCGCCAGAGCCAATGTTCGTTGACGCTGCCGACTACACTGTTGCTCTTGAAGAGCACTACAGCCGGAACCGCTCCGCAATCCTCTATGTAGAGGAACGCGTCAACTGGTCGTTCGAGCAGGTCTACTCTACCCTAGCAAGCGCCCTCCGGCTCGAAGAGGATCTCGCCCACTCTGGCGTTCTCTCTCTCGGCGACGAAGCTGTGCTCGTCTACGCCGCCATCTCAGGAGATCTTCGAGCTGTCGCCCAGATAGGCCACCACGACCTCACGGACGCAAGCGTCCTGGGGGCGATACACCGCGGCATCATCGTGGCGTTCCGACAGAGGATGTCGTACAGCGTCCCGGACGCCGATCCTCGAGTGCTTGCTGTGCAAGCCAATCTCAACGGATGGGCGCAAGGAATGCTACGTCTCAACGGATTCCCGTTCCCGCCAGAGGTTCCTCCAGTGGAAAGCGAACCTCCAGCAGCGTCGGCCGAAGGGCCACAGGTACCGGAGGCTGCCAGTGGGTCTGGCACCCCCGCTCAAAGCGAGGCGCAGCCTCCGGTACAAGGTCAAGAGGCCAGGGACAGGAAGGGCAAGGGCAAGGAGCGGGAAGCTCCTGATGGGTCTTCTCCGGTAGAGCCAGGTGCTCAATCATCCCAGAGACAAGACGCACCTTCGAATCCTGCGAGACAGACAGCTACGACACCTGCGCCCACGACGACACCTGCTCCCTCCAAATCATTCTATACGCCAGATAATCTGGACTGGGATGGCATCATGGGCTTTGGGCGTACCGAGATTCTTGCTTATTGATATACGTCATCTACAACATGCATCTGCAAGGGCTATCCCTTTCGTGCGTTTCTTTCTCCATTCGCAAACTTCTCTTGCTGACGTTCCTTGGTTGCAGGGATAATCAACACGACTATTTCCCTCTACTACATTTCTCCCGTCAATCTGTTTCCCTTTCGCTATCGCATCGCATTGGTCTCACCATCGGACATCCAACCATCGTCCGTTAATGGACTTGTCATCTAGTACCATCACACCACTGTAATGATCGAGTCTGTGCTCCACTGTATTTCCCACATCTGTTTGTTTGTTGGCTTGTTGTATCGGGTCTTACTATTGCGTCTGGCTGAATTGTAGTATCTGGTTTTTTGAGATTGGCTATAAGGCCAATTCATCCATTTCGAACAGCGTGAACGCAGCTTGCACGATGTAATACATCTTCAAAGCAGACTGCATGCGAAGCTTCTTTACCGGGGAAAACAGGGATCCAGTGCTGCCGAATATTGTATCACTCGCCGGCCTGCGAAGCAATCTGTACGCTTGACAACTATCAGCCTATCCACCTCAACTCTCGTCCATATTCGGTCCCGTCTGGAACCGGAAGCACTTTGCGTCAACAAGTGAGGTTGTACTCTAGTATACCCTACTTCAAGTGTACATAAATAACGTGGTTGGCTTGCCTGAGTTGCTACGTCGCTGCCGACAAGGTGTCCCTCCTCCAATCTAATCGTATCTATAAAATTCCATTTCTGGAATCACAGATTATCGGCATCTTCCGAAGAAATGCTTTCAGTCAAGAAGGTTCCAGGAACAAGAATCTCACCTGGCAGCTTCCGAATCTTGAAAACGTCTACCCCCTTCTTCCCAAAATTCACCAGTGATCCATGAAAATATTCTTACGCCATGATGAGCTACGAATTGGAAGCAAAGAAGCTAAAAACCAAAGTTACTAGTCTTAGGGTCTGCACAATATAACAACCATTGGTTGACCCTGCCGTGATGATGCCTTATAGTTATGCTACCACATCACCGTCAGAGACTTTGTACAGTAAATATTCAATGCTTAGACCCTCATAAGACACGGGTCGGTAGGTCTCTGACCCTCGTCCAAACCCCTCGGCGTTCGCGGGCTACGTGGAAATGAATTCATATATTTTCCGACGGCGCTGACCTTTACGCTCTCGGGAATCCTGGTCTACGGTTACCCCCGTTACGTCTAAGAAAATTATCCCGTCAAGACAATCGACGACCAAAGTCTGATGTTCACACGGAACAGGCTGGAAACGGCGTCGTGGCGCACGGGCGCTGCGCGTGCGCAACTTGAACCGCGACTTCCACTTTCGTGCAGGCGCCGTGTAGGACGCTGTCCTCTGTACCCCCCTCGTCGTCGGTGGTTCAGACATCGTGGAACAGTACATGTCCCCCATTCGCACGAGCACGAAGCGGCGCTCTATCCTCAAGCACCGCGTTCCGTCCGGCAGCAGCCCAGCGACCCTGGCCCGCCCAGGAAGCGATGCAAGCCCGAACCGCGCGCTTTCAACGCTCGAGCCCGCACACTCCCCGATTTCGAGCTCTACTGCGAGTTCGAGCACCACAAAGCCCGCAGGGGGCGACCGCAGCGCAAAACGCAGCGTGCAGTTCTCGCCGAACACGTCGCTTACCAGCGTGTTCGAAACGCACGCCCCTGATGTGTATGACCGCAAACCGATCTTGCCGTCCCCGCTCACTCCGGAGGAGCTCGAGCATGCACCAGCGTGGTTCAACCTCACGCTGAGCGCGACGGGCCCCCGCTCGTCGTCGCGCCCTACGCTCAGTCCGCAGCGCACACGCCCCCGACGCATCAACTGCAACGAGTCGCGCGTCCCGCCCCCGGCGTCACCAAAGGCGGCAATGCAATTTAACGCGGAAAATGTAATACTCGAGGAGGACGAGGAAGACGAAGCCTCTCTCCCCCAGAGCCCCACCACCACCATCACTCCTTTCCCGTCCGCCCCCTTCGCTTCTTTAGCTCCTCGTCCTCTATCGCAAAGCGCACCAACCCGGGGACGCAAGCCTGTTCTTACGTCAAACACAGCCCACAACCTCAGTCACTACAAGCGGTGGCCTGTCGCGACCGCGCTCCGGGCCCGACAGCCGAACGTTGTCGCCGGCAACAATGCGCGTGACCTCGGCAGGGCGGCCCCAGACAAAGAGACGAAGCTCTTTTCTGCCCCTTCGGAGGCCATGGAGAGCAAAGGTACGTCGATTGACCACACCATCCCCGATAAAGCTTGACGGACGTTTCTAGCCATTCTGGGTCGCAAACGGCCCGCAAGCGTGCGTCTCGCGCCCCCACTTCGTCAAGAAAACATGAAACGATAACCTCGCCATGCACGCTGTCTCTATGAGCTCCGTTGTATTCATGCTCTCTTCTTGGTCATTTGTGATGCTATAGATTTTCCATTACGACTTTACGATTTATTAACGACCCTAGATGAATACCAACCTCCCTGAACGCGGTCACGTGCCTTTTCCGACGACCTCGAAAATGGGGCCGATGTACGCGTTTTGGGGCATGGGAATATACAGAACGTTTCTGAATAAACGTTGTTTAATCCCTTTGTCCATGCTGCTGTCCAGAAAGCTGCTAGCACATGCGTGAGATGTCCCATTTCCCGCGCCTTAAAATGCGCGCTGCTTGACAATGTCCCCACCAAGACGCACCCCATTATTCTCCGCCCCCCGAACGTGCCACTCCGGCCAACTGAATTCTCCCGAAGCACCCCCTCAAGTACAAATTTCGAGCTCCCAATGCTCCCCACCTCTTCGAAGAAGCCACCCCCTCCACCGTCGGAGGCCGCACAGCCTCAGAATACAGATGACGACGGCCACCTGCTTGCGATTGACCCATCGGTCTTGCACCCTCTTGTCCGCTTCCGCCGGACCTCCCTCATGCGAACGTATCACGAAACATATGGACGCGGGGAATACGATAGGTCGTCTATACGCGTCGACGCCAACCGTCTTTCCCTCCCCAAGCGTGGCGAACGCGTTTATCACGACGAACCTGCCGACGCAGACGTCGTGCAAGAGCTTGACGAACTGGCCGAGAGGTGCAAGCTCCTCTCCGTCACAAACTCCGCTTCGCGTTCCGGCGAACTGCTGCTCCAACGTGACACGCCTTATCTGGAGTCCGACGAGGACAAGGAGCGCAAGAACATGCTATTCAAGCTTCGTCGCCCCGGCACTCCTTTGCCCACAGTCTTCCTGGACGATAGCGACTCCGAGGACGAGGCCGAAATCTTGCCTTGTACGTGACGTTATGTATTTCTTCAGATGGGCCAGAACTCTAACAAATTGTACAGCCTCCGTGAAGAGGTCTCGGCTTCGCATGGAGCTCCATGTTCCTGAGCTTGAGCCCTCAGACGGGGCGCTCTCCGACGACTCTGAGGGCCCGACCACCCCTCCCGCGAACAGAAACCTAGGTCTGTCGCTGAGAGAGTCTACAAATTCTGATGGCTGACCGGTTGTTCAGGCTTTACGGACAACCGTTCGAAAAAAGCTAACCAGAATACGACGACCCATGCCATAGACTCCGGTAATTCGGATGTATGTCTTGACGGTTTTTGACAGCAATCTACGGTTCCCCCTAATTTTCCCTGGTCCTGTAATGATCATGTATATAGCTTGCCTTAATTTGCGAACACCTAGTAAACTACTGTCTGTTGTCTTCACGGGTTGTGTTGTGTTCGAATTGCGAGGAGCAGTGGGCGCTCGATATAATTTAGGGCAGGCCGAACGTTCTCCCAGCCACGTCTTGACAGCTCTGTCGATCGTCTCGAGGAGCGCAATTCTGATACAAAATTCCGATATGTATACAGAAGTACAGAAATAAATCATGCCCACATAGCCCGGAACCTCTCTTCGAACTCTTTGGTCACGGCGTCTACAATCTCGAACACCTTCCAATCACGCTCCGACACTCCAGCAGGCCGCTTCAAAGCCTCCCCCTCATCTTCATCGTTTTTGTATCGGTCGGTTTCTGCAGGGTCTTCGGCTTGGATGCTAAGCTCGTCCACAGTTGTCTGCAAAAGCAGGCGCTCGACAGTCGCGCGGATCGTCTTCAGAGTCAACGTGAAGTCGTCGAGAAGGTACCACAGGTCGCCGCGGCGAATACCGTTGGAGGTGACCAGCGGAGCAACCTGCCCGTGGGTGTAGAAGTCGAGAAGATACGCATTCAGCGGAAGGGTGCCTTCGGACCCTGCTAGCGCCGTGAATGCCTGCATGGATGGCACGCCGTGCTCGTTCAAGTGCAGTCCGCTCCGGCATGTCCGTGAGAGCTCGGGGATGCTGGTGAAGCGGTCGCCGTGCCCTGACGTGGCGACGAACGACGAGCGGGCGGTGACGCGCTTCCCCGAGGCGCAAAGGTGCTTCCGGAAAGTGGTGATCGTGTCGTCCCCGGCGAAGTCTCGCCCGCTGAGAGGCAGGCGCGTATCGGACTCCGGAGTGTGTCGTGCGAACGCTACGGCGTACCCAGAGAAGATGCGCACGATTTCCGCGTCGTGCGCTAGGAGGACCCGCCTCGCAGACTCAGGGAGAGGAGGAAGAATGACTTTTGAGGCGGATTTCCTGTGTATCTCCATGATGTTCCGATCTGTAGCGTACACAGCGGGGAGGTGACGGCGGCCGAAGAGGTGACATATGAGGACGAGGAACTCTCGCTTCGCTGCTGCAGCGCTCTTTTGGTTGCAAATGTCGTGCACAATCCCGTTGCGCATTAGGGTGACCAATGCAAAGTTGCTCGGCTCTGTATAGTACAGGTGGGCGGCGAGACCGAAGAGGTTGATCGGATTCCCTTCGGCATCGAGGAGGCCGGCTCGTCGAAGGTACTCGATGCTAAACCGAATGTGGTGCACGAGTTCTTGCTTGCCCGTGTCCGAAATAAAGCTGACTTGAGGCAGTTGTAGTAGACCGCTGATGGCATTCACTGCCACGTCGGAGTAGCCCGAGCCCTGGAGAAGATTGAAAAGCCTGAGGACCATAGTTGACGTCAACGGGAAGTTGCCTCCGACGGAAGGTAGCTTCGAGAGCACTAGGCGCCGCACGCGATCCATGGGAAGGCCGTAGAAGACAACCTTTCCGAGAAGATCATATCCACGACGTCCAGCTAGTCGCAATGTAGTGAGTATGGTTCAAACGATACGGCGAAAGAAACTTACCACGACCGGCGCATTGACGATACTGTAGAAAATATTGAGAGTGAGCCAAGTGCATGACCTGTCGTGCGAATAGCTCACCTGCAGAGCGGTTAGGAACGGCGAGTCCCCACAGAAAACAGAAGTTCTCGTGGGTGCATTGATACCCAAGGCAAGGGTGCCTGCAGAACAAGTCAGATTGAATAGATTTCATACCCGAGATTAAACTTACCGGTCGCTACTACTATCTGGATGTATCCCATACGATAAAGGCTGTGAAGAACAGTCAGCCTTTCTCCGCGGCCCAACGACAATCAACAATCACATACCTCTCTACAGCTGTCCGGTAATGTTTGTTCATACCGGAGTGGTGCACGCCTATTCCCCGCTCCAGAGCCTCGAGGGCCCACGGAGGTGTCGATGTCCACCGAATATCGTTGATCGCCTCGTTCAGAATCGCCTTGGAGCACTTCTTGCTCAAGAACGAGAACTGCGGAGAAGGGTCCTTGATGTCGAACGAGCTCTCCCATGACGCATCGTTCGTCGGCAGTGGCTCGTCGTCGCCACCCCCCTCGCCATCGTTATTCTTGCGCGGCTTCCGTGGCTTTTGAGACATTTTCGATCGTGCCATCGCTTGTATCTTCCATGCTTCCCATTGCTGGACCTTCCGTTGCCACTCCGGGCTGGTCTCTCGCCACTTGGTCTCGGCCCTCTGAAGATCGTCCAAGAGCCTGTTGACTGCTGCCTCGCAAGCTGATCGATCGAACTGGAAGAACAAAGCGGGCTAGTCATACGTAGTTATAATCAGCTATGAGAACACATAGAATGGTTTGAAGCACCTCACCAGATCTCCGCTGGCCCTCAAATCACACGCAAGGTGGATGAGATTCCGGAACATCACGTCGGTCGACACAGCGGCGTCTTGCTTTTTCAGCGGCACCGCGGCGAGCTTGGTATCTTGTAACCTCGACACCATACGATCTAATGTCGCATTCGCTCCTTGGACGTCCTGGGCGTTGACAACAGCGGTGAGCTTTTCCTTGAGTGCGCTTTCGAAGCGAAGAATGTCCTTCTGCTTGAGAAGCGCTCCAGATGGAAAGAATGTCTTGGGATCCAGTTTCTTCAAGTCTTCTGATGATTGGGAATCCGCTAGAGTATGGTACAGCGTCAAACAGTCGGCCGACTCCAGAGAGAAATCCGAGGGGAGCGTTCGGCTCTCAGCGGACAGTAGCGAAACGGGGTGGAGGAAGCGCATTCGTTCAGTGTTTCTGTGCGAATCAACGCCGGAGAACGGGCGTTCGGGTTTGGCTTGCAGCAGGTAGCTGAATTTTCGTAGATGCGAGTATCGGTGAGGATGGTGGATGAAGGAGTGTTTATAGCCATGCGCGTGTTGGACGGAGGCGAGCCATTCGTTGAATTTCTCTGGGTGACCAATTGTCGCAGACAAACCGCTATGAACAGAAAGTCGGTTTAGGGGCAGCGTAGCCGCAACAGAACGGAAACGTACACGACGGGGCAAGGAGCGAGCAGGATGATTTGTTCCCATACGGCACCGCCTTCTTGCTGGCCAATCGAGTGGATTTCGTCGAGAACGATTCTGCAATCTATTAGACCAAGCTATTCGTGCAGGAGACTTTACGTACCGCTTGATCTTAGGCGTCCAGACTCGAGCCAGCGGGGGTGACAGGAGCATAATGGCCAGCATCTCGGGCACTGTCACCAAGATTTGGCAGTTCTGGGGGTTGTGCACGCGGTAATCACGGGTGTGGATGGCCCAGCAGCTTTCTGTACAACTATCAGACCCAAGAGAATCAAAGACAGCCAGAAGTGCGCACTGCCGATAGTTTTGTATGACTTGTTGAAGCGAGCGTATACTTCCGCAGCAATCTGACTGACGAGAGCCTTCGTAGGAGCGACGTATACTAGTATTTCGTCATCGGACCTCCGCAGGACTTGCTCCATGGCATAGTATGAGATGAACGTCTTTCCGGCACTAGTGGGAGCTATAGGGCGGTGTCAGAACTTGCTCCTCCACCATATGAGGAAAACTCACCAACGACAAGGACGGAGTGGTTCATGTTGTTCTGTTGGTCAACATCGTCCAAGCAATCGAGTACTTGTCGCTGCCACGCATCAGGCTTGAAAGAGACACGACGATCCGGCTGGCTGTCCATCGAACGATCCATGTACTCGCCGAAAAGACGTAGTTGCCAGACGATCGGGTCCTCCGTGACGGTCATGAAATCATACGTTGGCGCCTTCGTCTTGGAGCGCATCAACTTGACGAAGCTGAACGCGAGTTTCCTGTCGTCCTCAGAGGGAGCGGGGGAATCGTTCAGCAGAGACGCGGCGTAATCTGCGAAACCGAGGGCTTGGAGGGCAGAGGTGAGGTGCTTGCGGGCTGCTGGGAAGATGCCGCCTCGCTCGCAGATGTCCTTGATCATTCTCATCGTAGAGACTGTGAACTCATCGCGGACAGTGGCCTGCTTGGCTTCGTCGTCACTATCGGCATCAGTATGGTCGATCCACCTGCCGAACTCAAGGTGCAGCCGGAAGAGACGCATCTCCACTGCGAGCCAGCCTTTTTCCGACCGAGTCGCGTTATCCAGGAGCCGGTCCACGAGCGGCGCGCGTTCAGCGGTCGGCTTGAGTGATACGAGCTGGAGCTGCTCCTTCCACCAAATTTCGTTCGACTCGTCTTTCGAAGTTGATTTCTTCGCCGCGTGCTCCATGCGAATCTGATCGGCCTTGGAAACATGAGGCTTCTTGCCTTTCTTCCCCGGTTTCTCTGGTTTGTTCTTCGTCCCGTTCGTTTCGTCCTGCTTTGCACAAGAGTTAGGATCCCAGAACACAAGGATGGGCTCGCGACTCACTTTAGGATGGCTAACCGTTGGCGTCCTGCCCGCGGCAGAGAGAATCGTGATTTGTTCCAATGCCTTGCCGAACGCGCCAGTGAGACTCTCCGCCTGCCACTGGAGCTTCGCCGTGAAGCGCTGTTCGCTCCGCAGCTGCCTCTTTTTCTGCCACTCGGTGAGAGGAGCCGTCTTCTCCTCCCCTCCCAGGTGCTTCGGCAGTATGGCGCGCTTGTTATTGTGCCAGTGTTGTTGGTCCTGGAACGCGGTGTTGAAGTTCATGTGCGCCTCTGCTTCGTCGTCACTTTCTACCTCTCCGGCAGGTTCGACGTCGATTCCGCACTCTTCTAAGGTCTTGTCGAAGACGGTGTTGCTGAATGCACGAAGGCGAGGCTCCTCGGGTAATGCCACAGCGTCCTCTGATACATCCGGGGTGGGTGATGGGTACTTTTGTGCGATCGACGCGACGTCCACCTCCGGCAGGCCATGTTCCAGCCATAGCGTGTCCAGGGATGACGAGACTTCTTCGCCTAGGGCAGTCTTCATATCGAGCGCCGGATTGTCGATGACGAAATGGACAAGGTCGACGAACACCCTGCCGTCGACGTCCGCACTGGGTATGTGCGATAATGATTCATCCAGTGCAAGGAATGCGGTGGGCAGGAAGAACTCGTGGAGCAGCTTGTGTAGATCGGGGTTGATGGCGGCGTTGAGTCGGCCGCGCTCATGTACGGAGAGATGAGGAAGGAGGAGGAGATGAGCGGTGAAAGCGTATAGGCAGAAGTTAAGCGCGGGGTCGGCAGTCGACAGGGCAGCCTGGGCGATGGACAGGAAGCCCTTGATTCCTTCTTGACGGCTTGGCCCACATGATGGGGGAAGCAGGCGCTTTCTCGCGTTCCTGTGGCGGGCCTCAAGGTTGTCGTTGACCGTCTTGACGTGTTTCCAGAATGGGGCTCCGAGGATCTGGTCAGGCGAAGAGTTGAATCGTTGTTCGAAAACAAACGTCGTGATCTGGGGGTGACCACATGAGCAAGACGTGGCGGGGAAAGATGGAAGCTTACCTTGCTGTCACGGAATGTGATGCCAGGGAGCAGCGTGCATGAAAGTCCTTGAGCCATGAACAAAAAGAACCTCGTCCGTTGTAGGAGAATGAGGTCCGCGTTTCCCGTAGGTGTAAGGACTCCGCCATCGGCTAGCATGATGAACATGGGCTAAGAATTGGATGAATAATGTGCATGTATCGGAATACGACGCGGATGCTGTACCTTCTTCGCAGTCAAGTACTGCTGCCAAGTATCGTCGAAGGTGTTTTCAAACACTAATACTGGTACATTGAGCGTCTTGGCGTGGCCGATCAGAAACTGTCTAGCGAGGCAAAGTGAGGCGAAGATGAATCCGCTGTCGTGTGCTTTGACAGTGGGATGCCGCCCATCTAGCATGGATTAGCCATCGCCGAGCGTGAATACGCGTTGTTCGAGACATACCATCGAAAAACACAAGGTCGAAGACAGCTTCTCGTTTTATAAACTCTTCAAGTAACTTTTCTAACGCGTAGCATGCATGAAGGATCTGGAATCCGTTGTCTGACGTGGGTGGTGGTTAGAAGAGCTTTTTGGACGTCGCCGTCGCCTTACCGTTGTCGCGGGCGATTGCTAGGAGACTGTCATTGAGAACCTCTTGTAATAGAGAGTCCCCTGTGCGATTTTTCGTTAGCAGAGATTTTTCAGGGAACGACAGCTCCAAGAGCATACCATCGATGATGAAGAGCTCGGTACCGGCGTAGTCCCCGATGAGGTCCATCCGACGCGCACGGCGAGTAGCCTTGATGTACCACGCATCGTCAAAATGTTCGACTGCGCGGGACGAATCCGAGAATGTGCCGTGGGTGGCGATGTGGACGTCCTCAGAGAGGGTGTCAAACTCGAAATCCATGCTCAATGCTAGTAGAGGGCGAAGGGACGCGTATTAGCGTTTAGTGAGCTCGCAACTGTTTCAGACGACCTGCTTAAGGATGTTCGAGCAACAATTGCGTGGTCACTAAACGACGCCGAGGAACGTGTTGTGGGCAAGGCGTGGACTGAAGCGAAAGAGTCTCGCACTCGGCTGCTTATTTTGGTGTGTTCCCACGGTCATGATATGGAGGTTAAGTAAACTGTAGGCGCCAGATTCCTCTTGTAATCTCCGCTCACGCGGCGATGCTGTCTACGCTTTCAACAGTTGTAGAATATTCCTAAACGTCGTACATGCTTTTCACAGCTTGAAATACCGCCTTTGGCAGTGAGTGCAATTTTCGGCATGTACTGTCATATTTGGGGTGCTAACCTTAGTACAAACGCCCTGATCCCAGACTCTCTTCACGCTAGGCGACCTCTGGTGCGTTGCACCTTACCTGTCTCTAGTATCAAGAACACCCGCTGAGGTTACACGCATTCTAGCGGGCTCTACCGTCTGTACGCAAGGCCAACGGGGGGCAGGGCGTTCACACGTGTCCGATCTTCTTAGGATCAGTTGGCCACAAGAGCCTTCTATGAAGCACCCTTTCCATGCTTACAGCACGGACTCATCGCAAAGCTGTTTCGCGTCACTATTTGCGGTACACCCTGATAACTATTGTACCCGTCTGATGCGCGCAATTTTCAGCTCAGCTGACCTTCCGCGCCGCGATCGGGAAACAAGCCTCTCTTCTCAGGTCAGACTTGACACCTGCCGCTGGCCATATTCCTGTGGCGAAGCTTGTAAACACAGGCCCTCTGCACCGTCTCGCACAGGCATAGACACAGGTCTCTGCATGCCTTCGCCAGGGACGGGAAAAGAAATATTACCTGGCAGGGTATAAAGGGCCTATGGTCTAGGCGACGCCAAGTAGCCAGCAAGCCCGTTTACCCCCCTCCCCCCCGCAGGTAACCCACAAACCCATATACCCTCCACCTCATGGACGACTCGAAAGACAAACCCCCCGTCTCTGAGACGGACCACGTCGCTATCGAGCATCCCGCCTCTGGTCAAGAGCCCGCCTCTGAAACCACAACAGCCGTCTCGCGCGATGTCACGGACGCTGTCAAGGTCGTCCGCACCACCGTGACGACAACTACCGCGTCTATCACCAGGGACGACGCGCAACCCGACAATGTATCTATCGCACGCACTCAACAGACTTACGCCACTGTCTCCGCCGGAGATGGTGCCCCGTCCGAGCAGGTGTGCACCGTGTGATATGTTGACGATGACCTTGATTCATGTTCGAGTAGGGCGTCGGCGTTCCTGGTACGGAAGAGGCTCCCACGAGCGGTGCTGTCGACATCGAAGCCCTCTTACGTGACGCGTAAGTATCTAACATATATTCTGCGTACGACAAAAAACTCATGGACCATGTTTCAATAGGGGGTGGGAAAACCGTGCTCGCACTAATCCACCCACTGCTACTGTCCCGACTACAACTCAGCCTCCCTCCGGGACTGGACCCCCGGCGGCAACCCAGACGGGCTCCAAGAAGGTATGCTTGTAATGTCTCGAGTTCTGCACTCTCTTCGATTTAGCTAACAAAAATATGCGATTCAGAAACTAGTCGAAGGCTCTTCCCAGAAGTAGAACGCACTGAGGCTTCCATGAGTGCAGCCTTGCGCTTCGTGATTTGTGAACTTTGCAATTGGACACTAGTAGTACAGTATCTCGATTTGTCCTTTCAAACTGCGGCACGTGGCATGGCAAGTTTGTCGAGCACGGTTTGTTACAGGGTAGTCAGAAGCATCCTACGGAACCACAGTTATATAATCGGTTACACCTTCGCCTTACTAGTACTGGACCCTACGGCTTCCGCTCTCCCTGGACGGTCTCTCTGACGCCCTTAGACCCTAGTCGGGAGTCTGTTCCTCCAACCTTCACCCCGTCTTCAGTCGCATCTGCGCCACGAACGTCAAGGATCTCCTCGACACCTGCCAGAACTATACGCACTATACGGTGATGTAGCTACAGTCTCCGCCTTGGCCTGCTTTCCAGCAATGTACATGTATCCTGCTGTTGCGATGCTACCACCAACAGCACAGACAGCCTGTCACAAACGAAGATCAGCGACCCCGTCTACCGCCTCTTCCGAAATGCGAACTTACCACGGCCTTGCTTCGTGCGAGAGAGCTCATGATATTCGATTCGGTATGGTTTGGGACGAGTTATGGGGGATTGGTGAGAAGTGGATTGAGACGGAAAGCGGTTTTGCGCTTTATGAGGCATTTTGTGGCCGTCGCTTCTTTAGGAGCCACCTCGCCAACTCGACAAGCCATCAAAAGCGTCGATGACGTCACCCTGTTCCGCCGTGGCGTCGGTAAACAAGCCCGACCCCGGCGAAAAATTAACGACCTCGGGTGCAGCGAATAGGATCGTAGGAATAACAGCTGGCTCGGCCATAGTAACTTGTGTTATTTAAGCCCTGGTCAAAGAAATTCGGGTCAACTTATTTTTGGGCTTCACGAGGCTCGCAGTATTGCACCTGGGTCTCGGTAATATGGTTGCTAGATAGCATGGCGTGCCCGTGATCCGGGCCATCCTATCTAGCTCGGATTTCCCGTTCCCTCCGACATGGCAGTAAATCAGCCTGTAAGTTTGTATGTCTGTTTTCATACTTGCCCTTCGCCCTCAACCCAAGGGCCCACCTGAGACTCCCGATCACCCGACCTATCTAGGTCGGCATGGTCCGGGCGCATGCCGACCTAGTTAGGTCCGATTGTGAC